>PITA01032719.1:0-13620 GCA_004023965.1 Spilogale gracilis
CTATAGACGAGGCAATGGACGTTTTCCCAGTGGTTAAGGACCCCCCCCCCTGTTCCGTAAGGAGTCATGGTGCGTCTGCCGCTGCCGCGCGCCCGTCACTCTCAGTGCTCAGGGACACAACAGTGCTCTCGCTCTACTCCCCGCACAACATGAAATAAAGGCCAAGCCATCGGAAGCCAGGTGGGCCGGGAAGGAAGTTGCGGAGGAATTTAAGGGGAGGCTCCCCGAGCATCTGCCCTTTCCCCAGCCTCAGCTGTTCTAGACCAAGTGTAATCTTTGGGGAGGGCCCGAGGCGGCTCCCCCAACCGTCAAAACCCATGGGATCACCCTTCTGCCCACGACCCCCCTGTGTGACAGCTGCTCTCGGGGAAGGGAGAGAGGTGGGAAAGGAGGGAAGACCGCCTGATGACCGTGACAATGACGGTGCCGGCGGTGGTGGGTCCGGGTCACAGCTAAGCAGCCGTGGGCGAGAAGGCGAGCCTAGCACATGCCTTCAGTGGTCCAGCTGAAAAAGCCAACTTTTCTTACTGCGCAGACCCAAATTCATGTAGACGTTCTACCATTGATAGCCCTGTGACCTCAGGCAACTTCCTAAAAAAAAACAAAACAGTATAATGAGAAAAGCATGGAAATAAGTGCCTTCCTTAAAGATCTGTTGCAGCAGTTAGAGGAGAGAGCAGGTGAGGCACCAGGCGCAGTGCTTGGCATACAGACTGTTCAGCGAATGCGTGTTTTCCTTTCCCTGCCTCCACCTCACCTGCTCTGCTCCCCACCTGGGCGGGAGCACGCAGTGTGGCTTCAGGGAATGGGCAGGAGCCGCCCCCCCACAGGCTGAGAGTCCCTCTCAGGAGTCCCATCGCAGTCTCAGTGGCCCCGGGGAGAGGGCTGGTGGCCAGGGGATCCTCAGGCCCCAGCCCAGCATCCCCCTCCCAAGCTCAGCAAAACACTGGGAGGCTTGGATCAGGGAAGAGAGCCCAGTTCCTTAGCAACTAACAAGCATTTCTCTGTAAAGACAAAGACCCTTCACTCAGAATGCTCTTTCCAATGCTCCCCCCCCCCCGCCTCTCCAGGTGTCTGATGCGCTTTGCAGGAGTGGGGCTAGGGGCTGCCCACCCTGCCCTCCCCCTGCCCAGATCCAGGGGCCTCCTGCCCCATCCTCCCAGCCATCTTGATATTACCTGTAATTATCCCACAGCACCTTTCATCCTGGTGCTAATTAACTTTCCCGTTCCCTGCCCCCTACCCCCCGGAGCTGCTGGGGACACGTGAGGCACATACACACGCCCACATGCACACACACATGCTCATGTTTCCCCCTCAGAGACCCTTGCTCCATTTTCGAGAGCAGGAAACTAAGGTTACAGAGAGGAGTTGATTCTTTGAGGGTTCCCACTGCCTCCTCGATGCTTGGAAGGAGAACCCGGAGCTGAACAGGGAGCTCAGGGAGACGGAAGGACAGAGTCCGTCTGAGAATCCCGGGGGAAGAGGGACCGGGGAGAACTCTGCCGGGACACAGGTTTGGCTCCGGGTGCCGCTTTGGTGCCACGAAATGCCGGCCGGCCTGCTTAACACAAAGAGGACAATCCAAAGGGAAAAAAGGAAATAGTTCGATAAAAAAGGAAAGGAAGAGAAGGAGGCAGAAAGGGGAGGAGATAGAAAGGAAAGCCATGGCCATCTGGTCTGATGCAGCTAGAAGGACAGCTGGCCGGGAGGGGAGGCCCGATTTTAGTACCACTCACTGCTGTGTGAGCCTGGACGAGTCAGCTGCCCTCTCTGAGCCTCTCTAGAATAGCTCAGGCCCCGTGTTCTCTGAGGTCCCCTCTAGCTGAATAGTCTACAAGTCTGTGTGCTTGTCTTGGGGAATGGTAGAGAAAGCCGCCACCACTGTCCCTTTGGCTGGGCAGGAGTGGGAGTAGATAAGAAAAGGCCACCAGAATAGGGCAGAACCTGGGGACTGAGAATCAAATGAGCCAAGGGCATTTGGCCGCAGAAAACCGTACCGGGAGGGCCAGGCTAACAGAGGTCTGCCGAAGGGTGAGTTGAAGACCTTGGGGTTTCGGGAGAGCTCATCCTCCCAGCCTGGGCTGGGCCTGGGGTCCACTCCAGGAGCCCGGCGGAGGGAAAGTGGAGGAGCACACGGGCGCTGTGTCTGCACCCAGGGGTGGAGGGTACAAATGTGACTGCGGAGCCTCCTGACGCGCCGGAATGAGGGCAGCCCTCAGTAGCACCCCTTGATGCCTCGCGATCTGGGGTCTGCACCACTGCGCAGGGAGCCGACCGTGCACAGGGAGGGGCGGGGCTTGTCGGAAAGGCGCTGAGTGGGCTTCCTTCAGGGCCTGGACGGAAGGGCGGGCCTGAGCAGCACCCTGCACGCACACCTATTACACGCTCACACACCCTCACGACTCATTTTCACTCACCCACACGTGCTTACACACTCACTCACACATATACTCACCCCACTTACCTCCAGTCACATATTCACGTGCTTGCACACTCATCGACACACGCACGCGCAGACCGAAGCTTGCCTGAAGTCCACAAGGAAGCTATGTGGACACTGAAGTCGGCACAAAGCAGCACGACCTGCACGGACGCGCCGGGGCTGAAGGGGGCCTGGAGTCAGGCAGCCTCTGCGGGGACGGGGGCTCTGCTGCGTGCAGAGGATGGAACTACAGAGGAAGCGTAGCGGGTCCCCGCTCTCCAGAAGGTGTCCCGCGGGAGCCGTGCGATGGGAAACTTAAGGCTCTCAGCAGCAGTGGTGGGAAGGCTCACAAGGAGCCCAGGGGGAGCGGCTGGAGCCCGGGGCGGTGGGGCGGGGAGGGCGGGAAGAGAGGCCTGTGGGGTCCTGCAATAAAACACAGACGCATACATGAAGACAAAGCAGCCGGTCCCTAGCCCGCGTCCCCCAGGTCACTCACACCTGCCGTTTGCTGGCCTGCCCTCAGACCCCGGTCCACAGACGGACGTTGTGTGCATTTGCCCACAAGGACATGGGTCATCCTTACCCAGAGCTACCTGGTCTTCCTCCGCTGTACCCTGAGAGTCAGGCCAGCCCACCCAACTGTATGCAAGCGTGCGTGCACACACGCAGACACACCTCTACTATACGCATCCTGCACACACACTGTAAATACAGCAGCCCACACAAGTCACGTGGTGCACGCACCCGCTAGACACTGCAGGGCTCCAACTCTGCCAAGCTCTTCCTAGACATCCATGCAAGCTGTGTGTGTGCATGCACTGTTAACCCAGGGGCTGGGAACATGCGATCTGCATGCACACTCACACTCCATGTATGCATACCCACTTTGTCCACAACCTACATACACACTGGCCCGCCAAGACACAGCCTCCTTTGGCGGAGAGTTAGGACCACACAGGGCCTAACCCCAGATCTCACTTTGTAGTCTTCCGATGCAGCAAATGGATTGAGGGCAGTAGCTATTGGAGGGGTGTGAGTGTGTGTGAGTGTGTGTGTGTGTACGCGCATGCACGCATAAGCATGTTTAGGGATGTTGGAGGGGGTCAGAGGGAGGTTCCGGCAGAGGAGGGGAACCAGGCCTTCTCCTGAAGTCCAGAAGGAAGGCACCCAGACACATACCCACCCTCCCCGCGGCCCTACCTCTGGGCCCTCGCCTGCTGCCGGCCCAAGGAAAGGAGAAGCTAAAAGTGGCCAGTCTGAATCGCTAAATTGGTCCTCAGCAGAGAAGGGGAAACGCGTCAGTTCCCTGGGGAAGTGGCCGAGCCCAGGGTGGCCACAGGCCCCTGGGCTTCTACTCCAATGGAAAAAAAAGTTGCTCAAATAGATCTGACGCTTTGTTTTCGAACCTAAAATACCCTGTGGTGGCTGCCGGAAGTGTGACCGCGGGACGGAAGTGGGGTAAGAAGGGAGGGTTAGTTCAAATTTCCATTGCGGTGACTTTTTCTTTCATTTGGGGTCTAGAAGAAGCTCCCTTGCCAGTCTGAGAGATGGTTTCAGCAAGAGGGGAGTGCAGCTCTGAGACTCGGGCCGGGGTACCCACGGCCGGCTCACCCTTGGCCCACCGCCAGGCCTCCCCCGAGGCTGCGTCCTCCGGAACTGTCGCAGTCTTATCTCAGGCCACCTGGCAGCAGCGGCAAAGCTGGCCCGGGCCAAGTCGCAGGGGACTGCCTTCAGAGACCTGACCTTCCTTAGGGAACTTTGATGTAATTTTTTACGATTTATTTAGGTAATCTCTACACCCAACACAGGGCTCAAACTCAGGACCCCGAGATCAAGAGTTGTGTGGTCCTCGACTGAGCCAGCCAGGGGCCCCTGCTGTCATTTCTTTGAAACCAGGAACAAATCGTCTATAGAATTTTTCAAGGAGCACACAATAAGTTAGCTAGCCTATGCAGCAGACCCACATATTCTGATTCTGAATTTTGATGTCAGGAGCACTAAAGCAAGCTCCAAAAATGGGAAGAAGGGGAAGAATGACTACGTAAAATCAGATCCCGGCATGCACACCCCTTCACTCTCCCCTTCTTCTTTTTCTTCATCTCAACATCTCCTTTAGATGTATGTCTTGCCCGTCCCCACTGTGAACACTCACTAGGCCGTGAGGGTCCCCAAGGCAAGGACCTCCAAGTTGGCCTCCCGGCCGCCTTCCCCGCACCCGACACACCGTAGGCAGGCAAAACAGCCCTGTCCCCGTGTCGCCGACAGTTGGGCGGAGGGGTGGGAGCCATCAAAGAGTTCCATTGCCTCGTGGGGACTCGCTCATTCAGAAGGAAAGAGGCCTGCTAAACACCAGGCCCTGGGGATGGGTGGCGGGAGAGTGGGCTGCGACGGGGGCACCGAGCGTAAATGTCGGGGACGGTGCCGATCAAAATCAGTAGTCGTTGTTCCTGCCTTTCCGGAATGTTTTGGAGGTGGGAGGAGACATTTATCAAAAGATTACACAGATTGGGCGCCTGGGTGGCTCAGTGGGTTAAAGCCTCTGCCTTCAGCTCGGGTCATGATCTCAGGGTCCTGGGATCGAGGCCCACATCGGGCTCTCTGCTCAGCAGGGAGCCTGCTTCCTCCTCTCTCTCTGCCTGCCTCTCTGCCTACTTGTGATCTCTCTCCATCAAATAAATAAATAAAATCTTTTTTAAAAGAAGTTTAGACAAATAACTGCAAAAAGGTGACAGGGCTGACGGCGCCCTGTGCTGAAGGGCGCAACCTTAGGAGAGGCCGTCCTGAGCAAGCGGGCCGAACCGGAGGGTGTGTGGGCCCGACAGCCCTCAGAGAGAACACAACATGGTGTGCGAGGCGCGGTGGCAATGGGATGGCATTTTGGCATTTGGGAACACAGAGGCCGGGGGCTCCCAGCCCCTGGGTCCTGGTTACCGAGGATTCGAACTGGTGGCTGCTGGCCTGGAGGCCCAGCGGCGCAGGGCCAGCGGGGGCGGGGGACCTTGCCCGTGAACCCGGGCTGCGGTTCAGAGGCTGCTGCGCCCTCCGTCCCTGGGTGATACTTGCCAGCCTTAATGACGGCGGGCAATCACCTTCATGAAGAGCCCCCTCCGGGCTCCGGGCAGCCAGACTGCGATGAGGAAACCAGGAGGCATTTCGGAGCCGCTGGTGACTCATGCTGAGTGTGCCCCAGGCCGCCTGCCCCTGGCACCAAGGACTCGCGGGCCCCCTGCCCCGCTCTGCCCGCCACTCCAGCACCACCTCTGGGCTCATCCGGGGCCCTGGCGGGCTCTCACGGGCCAAGCCACCGGCACACCCGAGGGACCGTGCCCAGGCCATCGGCTTCTTTCTCTGACCCTTGCAGGTGTCCATGCCCCCTCTGCATTCATGATCTCAGCTCCCCAGCTGCCTTGCTGTGGGAGAGGGCCGCCCCACGATGTGCTCACAGCACCCCGAAGATTCCGGGCTCTGCTGGGCTTTGTATCCACTCACCTTACCAGTTTCTCCAGCAGTGCCTCAGTTTCCCGGACTACGGAGCAGCAACTCCAGATTCTCCGTACCATCCCCTCCCTGCCCCCCGGGTGGCTGGAGTATTAATTACAGTTTGTTCCTCACTTTGAAGATGAAAAATGTCAAGGATCATTACCACTCAATTAACGGGGCTATTACCACTTGAGTTTATGTATGATTAATCATACCCTGCTCCCAACCTGGGATCCGTGTTGCCCTGGACTCCTCAAGCTCCTTCTTCCTCCTGGATTTCACACCCGGAGTTAGCCCCCTTTCTGTTTCTGCTAATAACATCATTAATGGGGCCTAAAAGAGTGTCTGGCACCTTCATTCTTGAACAAATATGTATGGAGCACCCCTCTAAGCCAGCTTCTCATTGCCGATGTAGCGGTAAGGGTCATGGAACTTTCTGGAGCTTACATTCCAGTAGGAGCCAAATGTCTGATGGGACCTAGCAGACCCAGGCTCAGTACTGTCTCCCTTCTCTCCCCCCGGGGTCCCTCGCTCGCCTATACAGGCAACGGTAATCAGGCCTCGGCTCGGCACCCTGAGAGAGAAGTCCTGGGAGGACAATGCGAATGGGTTCTAGTTCCAGAGATGAAAAATACAAAGTTGATATGAAAATGGGGGGAAATCATAGCTCTTGGCACAGACTCCCTCTCCCCTTCTCTCCCCTCCTGTCTGCTCCCCTCCTCACTAGGGGTCTCGGGGCCTCCCCTGCCCCCCACATCAGTCCTTCCCCCTTTCCTGGACAAGGCTCTCCTGCAAGGCCACAGGGGTCCCTCTGCCCCCAAGCCCCTACCTGGGTCTCCTCGGAGAACTCAGCACGTCTTGTGCGCGATCGCTCCTGACCGCCTCCTTACTCACCCACTTCAAGCTGGTTGCTCTCTGAAAAACAGCAGGAGCCCAGTCTCAAGCTTGCTTCCCTCCATGAACAGTACAGGGGAAGGGCTTCCTAGATGTTTGCCTCATTGAGGCCTGAGCCCTAAGTCCCAGACCTAGGAGCTCCCCTGACAAAACGGAAATTTGGTGGACAAGGGGTACTCCGTCCTAGGAGGGGAGTAGTTTCAGGTGGGAAGATTCGAGTGCATCAGGCTGTTCCTCGGAGAGACCACGTATAAGAATCACCAAGGTGAGCCCTTAAATTGGGTCCATAAGGTCGTGCGGAGCCCCCACCGGGGCAGGCCTGGGGCTAGTGCCAGGGAGACAAAGGAGTCTCAGTCCCTGCCCTCTGGGAGCGTGGATGCCATCTCTTGTCTTCTGGTACTTTCTGGGTAATCTTGGGGCAAATAATTCTGAACCGCCCAAATAATGGTGCAGTGGCTGAGAGAGAAAGAGAGAGAGAGAGAATGACAGGTCATCCCAAGCCCTGTGAGGGACCAGGATTATTCCCCCAGCCATCGAAGTGACAGGAAAGGTCCTGGGACAGCAGCAGCCCTTTACGCCAGTGCTGTGAGCCAAAGCATGACAAAGGTCAAGAAGGGTGCTAACTCAGCTGAAGAGCCCAAACTCTGGGCCCAGAGAGTCATTACTGCTTTTCCCAGATCCCGATTTTTGACTTCATAGAACAGCCAAAAAGGACGCAAGTCTGTCTCCAACTCCCCACCTTGACGGATGAGGCAGAGGGCCCCTTTGTGAGAGAGTGGCGAGGGTCCTGAGCCCAGGAGCTGGGAAGGGACAAGGGTTTCCACCACAGCTCTCTGGTTTCCCGAGGGCATTTCTCACAGGGCTTGGAGGGGAGGAAGCTGCCAACCTTCCTTCCAGCGCCCGACCCATGAGTAGGGCCTACAGCCCCGCAAGAGGCTCCCTGCAAGAGCTCAGGGGGAGAACGCATTCCTTCTCTCTGCTGTTCCTCTCTCACTCTCTCTGCTCCCCTTATCGCCTCCCCCACTGTCCCCTCACACTCACACATTTTCTGGTTCATTTCAGATGACAAAGTTCCTCATTTCAAAAAGCCCCATCCCCCAAGAGTCCTTTCTGCAGAGATGCCTTCCCTCCCGGTTGAGAAGGGGGCTGCCCCACAGCGGGCCCCCAGGGGCAATGGCAAGCCTCCTGAGCACATGACTCCCGTACCTTCCCTGAAGCCCTCGCCGACACAGCGAAGTCCCCATTCTAAGGTCTCAGCCCCTGACCCAGGCCTCAGTCCCCCACAGGGATCCCAGCCAAGCCTTACAGAACCCTAGACTTAATAACACCTCTCCTCCCAACTCCTTCTATGGTGGAACCCTACAACAGTGGATTAGGAGGACTGGGGAACCATAGAGGTGTGCTGTCTGGTCCCCTTCCTGCTAGAAGCCCCAGGACGAGTGAGCCCGGCTTGTATCACAGAGATACTTCATGGTCAAATCCAGAGCTCCTGATTCTACCTTCCACTGACCCATCCAGCAGACTCGTCCCAAGTCTCACCTTCTCTGTGGGACCTGCCTTCGCTCCCTGCCCCAGCCTTGCCCAGCCCTACACACTCATCCTCTCTACCCCTCTAGACAGGGTAGTTACAGCCTTGGACTGGTGTCTAAGAAGGGGGCTCCAGGGCCAATGGGGGAGGGGGGCCTTCCCAGCAAACAGTACTTTTTAACAAGACTTTCTCCCTCTTGGTCACCAGACTTGCCCCCAAATTCCCGGAAGTGTGATCAGAAACCATCCTGATTCGACATGATTACAAGGAGTTACTTTGAAACGGAGCACAAGCAGGTGTTCCAAATGGAAGTGCAGGCCGCGTGGAGAGGCCCCGTGGTCTCTGAGACAACCTCGGGCACAGTGGCCACGCCACCTACTGAAAGCCCTGCAGAGAGTGTGCCTACCCGCCTCCCGGAGTGCTTAGCCCCAGACTCTCCCCTGGGCAGGGGCTCCTCCCCTACCCCGTGCTGGGTCCAAGCGGTTACAGGGAGGCGACTTCCAATGAGTCTTCTACCCATCACCTTCTCGCAAGCTGCACACCTAGTCCTATTACTGCCTCTGCCATCTCATTTCCTTCTGACAGCCATGCTGGGGGCAAAGGCTGGAATGAGGGGCAGTAGCTTGGGAGTCACGAGGCCCTGAGTTCAAATCTCAGCTCAGCCACTTCTTGGCCCAGTATCAGTCAACGAACAACTCGGACTCTTTCTGGTTTTTGTTTTTTGTTTTCTGGTTTTTTTTAAGTCGAATGTTAAGGGGGAAGCCCTAAAAGCATTTTCACTGGATTGTTGTAGAGATTGAAAACAATGAATGATGTCCACAGGACTCCCATGGCCCCACCTTTTATGGCTGCAGAAGGAGCTCACCCACAAAAGTCATCATGGCTGCCTACAATTTGCCCTCCAGAAGCTTCTAGGCAAAACCCACCTAGCCTCAGCTGGCTGTCATGATCAAATAAACAGCAATGACCTCAAGAATACCAAGGAGAGCTAGCCAGGGAGATTCCCCCAGTGACTTGTCTGTCTCCTGCACACATCCTAGGGGGGCACCCCAAAATGGAAAGCAATGGAACACGCTTGAGACAAGGGTCAGTCCAGAGCAATCCCTCCAGTGTGGGCCTTGTACATAGATGCTTGGGATGACGTGAGGAACCCCAGACACTGTCTCCATAGGCCAGACCTCCTGCCACCTGTCGCTGGGCCTCCTACCCACAGTCAGACCTCAGTCCTCCAGCACTGAGCACCTACCATTTCCAGGGATCATGCTAAGCATGGGGCTTCATTCCTTTGGGTTATTTCTTACGCTCCCTAAGCATTTTCTTTTAAAATGCAAATGGCCTCTGAGAAGAGCCAGGCAATAATGCTAACACCCCAGATTGGGGGGAGGAGGGTTCTTGTAAGACTGCTGAGGACTGGATATCTGTAGTAAAAAGCAGAGCTCAAGTTCAGAAGTGACTTGGGGAACTAAGGAGCAAGACGGAGCAGCAACCTGGCCTTTTGGGGGCTGAATTCCTAGGGCCCCACTGACTCCTTCCTTTCTCCGTCCACCAAGGCAACCTCACTGGTGGCCCCCAGAAGCGGCAGCAGTCCCCACACTTGCAGCTGGCGAGGTGAGCTGGATTCCATGGGAGAGAGCAGCCAGGGGCTGGGCGGCCTTGGCCCCAGTGCAGAGGGGCCGGGCCTGCCTTTCACCATCTCCAGGCTGAGGACGCCCTGAACCAGTGCCTACTCGCTCCCCAACAAGTCCGGGGCTTGGAGTTCAGGTAATTAGGCCCTTGGCATTCTCACCTGAGCCCGCCAATAAAACTGAGACAAGCACCCTGAGCCCCTGTTCAGGAGGGAGAGGGGAAATAAGGGGGAAGGAAAGGAGGAAAGCATTTTTTCTACGCTGAAGTCAAGGCGTGGCAACCAGACGGGAGAAGGCTATTAGTCTAGAAGCAAACACTCCAAACACCCATACCCACTGCATATCCAGCGCTGTCGCTGCCTTATATCGCCCCAGCTACCCAGGGCTGGTGCCCCTGCAGAGCAACCATCTTCAGCCATCTCTGCATTGGCACAGTGTCCAGCAGGAACCTGGTGCACAAGCAGGACTTTCTTTTTCCCCCAAATAATAAACATTAATGCTTCTCATATATGATCTCACAGATGTGGGATACCTGGCCCTTTTTACTTCCTTTATCACTTATGCTCGCACATAAGGTACATGGTAGACTGGGGAGAATATAATTTACCCATATTAATTGCCATTTATGGAGTTCTTGCAAGGGGGCTAGCCTACCAATGAGGACTATCTCATTTAAAGTTTCCTAAGCCATAGGTCCTATTATTATCCCAATTTAGAAACAAGGGAACCCAGGCTAAGAAAGAAATTCAGAAATTTGCCTCAGGTCACACTGAAGTTTTAATGAATTTAGTTGAACTGAAAGCCCCCGTTCTTTGTAGGGAGTAGGGAATAGTAGGAAGGAGGGGGAGGCGATCTGCCCCCAAAGACTCCTATCTGAGCTCACCAACAGATAAACAGGCCACGGAGCAGGCAGGCGAGCTCTGCTCCTCGCCCCTCTCCTTGGGTGCAACAGTACAGCTAGCCTGAAAGTGTTGGGGGGCCACCTCTGCAGTGGCTACCCTCCTCCACAGTCTCTGGGGTCCTGGAAGCTCTCAAGGGTCTCCCCCTGCCTCTGCCTTTCCTAACGTGGGCCCCTATCCAACAGGACTAGGGTTTCCAGCTCCACGACTCTCCTCTCTGGGGAGACGTCTGACCGGATGGAGAAGGGGTGCATCGCGGCAGGGTCCTCGGGAGTGGAGAGGGACGGCCCGGGGGTCTCCCGCCGCCTTCCCGCCACCCCCGCAGGCTGAGCTGTGCCTCGCGCGGGGAAACAGGGGCACTGCAGGCAATGCGGCGGCTTTGGCTCGCGCAAGGCCGCGGCCCTGGCGGCGTCTGCCGGCCGGGGGCAGGAACTCGCGGGGACCCCGGCCACCTCCCGGTGCCCGCAGCAGGAAGCGCCGCCGGGCCAGGTGCTGACGACGCGCGCTAGTCACTGCCGCTCCCCGCGTCTCCCGCGCCGCCGGGCTCCGCGGCCAGAGGCCGGAGCCGCCGGCTAATTTTTCACGCCCCCCAGACCGCCTCCCTAGGTGACGCTAGAGTCTGTGCGGTTCCTTTAAAGGCTGCGGGTTCCGTTCTTCTTTCCTTTTCCACTGGATGCCAAAATATGCAAATCCGGGGACCGGAATCAGCTGCCAAATCGAGGAGAAGGGGCGCGGCCGGCGCGTCACCGGATCCGCTCCTTGTATGGCTCTTCCCGGCTTGGCCCGCCGCCCCGCGACCCTCCCTGCCCCCGCCGGGGCCCCTCCCGCGCCCAGCCGGGCTCACACCGCCGCCCACGCCCCGGGGCCGGCCGCTCGCCCCCCGCGGGAGGGAGCCGGGGGCGGGAGGCGCTGCCTGCCCTGATTCCGGCCCGAGCCCGGGGCCGCTCGGCAGCGCTCCCGGCCCGCGCCGCGCAGGCGGGGAGAGCCCGGGGGCGCTGCGCCTCCCGGTGTGGGTGTGGGGAGCCCGGCGCGAGCCGCGGCCGGGGTGGGGTGAGGGGGCTCGCGGGCGGCGGGAATCCCTCCTTTCCCAAGAACCAGAGGAGATCCGGGGGAGGCCGGGCCCTCCCACCCCCGGCTCTCCGCCGAGCGGAGGGGAGGGGAGCGAGGCTGTCATCCACCCCCACCACGATGTGCAGCTCGGGAGTTCCTCCCACACGTCCCCGGCCCGCGTGGCCCTCCCACGGAGTGAGGCCCGGGGATCCTCTCTTCCTCCTTGTCAACACTCCCACTCCCCCTGAGAAATGCACGTTCCCCCAAACCCCGACTCCCCAGCGCGGGGGGGGGGGGGACGCGGGATTCACCGCGCCCACACGGCCACCGAGGAGGGAATCCTCCCACGCCAAGCCGGTGCCGGTGTGATTCGGGGTCACTCCCCCACGCTCCCTTTCTATCCCACGGCTCTCCCGCGGCCCGGCCGCGCGCGCTCCGGGAGCAGGCCTCAGGGAACGTAGCAGCCGCCCCCGGGATCTGTTGCCGCCCCGGGAGGTGACAGCGTTCCGGTCGGCAAACGGGAGGCCCTTGACTGCAGGGTGCCGGCGGGCAGCGGTGGGGACAGCCCTGTGCAAGGCGAGGGGGAGGGTAGAGACTGGAGGAGGTGGCTCGGAGACTGTGGGTTCGGCGTGCTCCTGCTGCGACGCAGTGGCGGGCCCTTCGCAGGCAGCGACACGCGGCGACTTCGCCTGGGCCTGCTGGGCCCTCCTGCCATCCCGTGGCCAAAGGGGGTGTTTGGAACCGTTAGGGAATTATCAGGGATTTGGTGCACATGTTTCTCATCCCCTCAACTTCATTCCTACTTCTTCACCATCCAAACCGCACACCCTGGACCCCAGAAGTGCGGGGTTCTCGCCTCCCCAGCAGTCACGCTGCAGCCGCCAAGCCCTCCGACGCCGCGCTCGGGGGGAGTCAGCGCAAGGTCAGGGACCCAGGGAGCGGCAGGGGTGTGGGCGGAGAGTCAGAGTGAGGGCCGCAAGAAAGTGGTGGGACTCCTAGATCTGCGACGCCTGACCCGCTGGAATCCTCGTCGAAGGGACGCGCCCCCTTTCAGTCTCAGCCCGGGTCCTAGATGCGAGAGGAGCGGCGGGAGCCGGGTCGGAGCGCACACCTTCCGGGTTCCCCTGAAGTTCCCCGGTTGCAAAGGGGCCTTGCGGGGTGCTTCCAATTCCCTTTCTCCCAGCTCGGGGTGTTGGCGGTCACTGGCAAACAACTCGTCCCCCCCCTGCCCCCCGCGGTACCAGCGCGCTCTCGGGGTGCGGACCTAAAATAAACACACACGCGGTTATTGCTTTTTCAGCTGAGCGCTGAGCGCTTTGCGATCAGATGCTTCCCTCTTTCCTCTCTCCTCTCGACTTTTCCCTCATTCTTCTCTTTTATTTCTCTCCTCTCATTTTCTTAAGGTGTGCGAGCGTCGCGGGCGCTGCAGGTTGGCTGCGGCCCGCTTCCTGCTTTCTAATGTTCCATTGTGCGGAGCTTCCATTGTGACGTCGCGCCCCTTCGGCTGGGCTTTGTCTGTCCATATATGGGCAGCTACGTCACGGAGCTTTCCCGGGGCTCAGATAAATAGGCTGGTGGAGTTCCCTGGCTGGGAGCTTTTGGGCAGCAGTGAGCTTGCTAGGAAGCGGCGGGGCTGGTGGTGGTGGTAGCGGCAGCAGCAGCGGCAGAGGCGGCGGCGGCGGCGGTGGCGGCGGTGGCGGTGGCGGTGGCGGATCGGGG
>PITA01032720.1:0-13623 GCA_004023965.1 Spilogale gracilis
TAGATCTTGGACCTGATTAAGGAGAAAACATACAAAAGAAGATAAAACTGATACTTAATGTGAGAACAGTGGTTCTGCTGCTTCAGAAGATAAATTTTAATTAACGATGTAAATAAGTAATTATCTCTCTCTCCCTGAACTCCTCTCTTTCTCCCTTCTAAGCTATTCTTCTTACTTTTGTAATCACAGAGGAAGTGGAGCACACAGATGAAAATGGGTCAGTTGTCCTAGAGCAGTTCGCATGTCCTCAAATGCTCACAAACTAGAGGCCCGGTGGCCTAGCAGAAGCTAGAATTGTGAGCACTAAACGAAAAACAATACCTATGGAGATGGTAGGTTCCAATAGGTAGTAGGTTATAACAGGTGAGTTATCTCAAGTGAAGCATGAAGATCAGGAACTTAGAAGCATAGAGACCTACCTATTAGTTTTATAAATTTATTTTTGGGTTAATGTTTTTATTTCTTATTCTCTGACAATAAAACTTGTTTTTAATGATACAAAATAATCATGGTATAAAGATGAATGTTTTATATATAGGGAAATATGCTTAAGTTTTGGTGTAATAGATTTTTCTAAGTTCACTTCAAAAAAGGAATATTCACCTAAATCATAAACTTGAATCTTTGTAGAAAACCACATATCATTGAGGGATAACAAATCTACTAGAAAAAGCCATACATTGTTTCTCAACAGATATGCCATTGGCATTTAGGCCACAAAAGTTCTTCATTTTGTGGGATACCCCCATGCATTGCAGTACATCTGATATTCCTGCAACTAAAGAGCCACAGTGTCCCGTAATCCAGTGATGAAAAATACCTCTTCTCAACACATATACCAAGTTTCCAAATATTCCCTGGGGTAGGAAAGTGGTCTGGTTTAACCTCCATTAAGGTCAACTAATAAGGATTATAGAAAAAGGATCCCTAACCACCAGAGGGTATGGTTAGAAGATGTGTGTGTGTGTGTGTGTGTGTGTGTGTGTGTGTGTGTGTGTGTGAACTTAAAGAAGTTAACATATAATGAATAAGGAACAGATAACTGTTTTAGGTCAGTGTTCTTAAAGTCATATCTCCTCTGTAACTTCTTTGCTCACTTGCTGTTCCAGTGATTGTTTTTTGGTTCATTCTCTCTATTATCTATTTACCTATCTATTATCTATCTATCTATCTATCTATCTATCATCTATCTATCTATCTGTCTATCTATATCTATGTATCAACTATCATCATCTATGAATATATCTATATATCTATCATCTATCTGTATATCATCTATCATCTATCTCTTATCTATCTATCATCATCTATCTATATCTACCTATCTATATCTCTATCATCCATATATCTATCATCTATCTTCTATATATCTACAGTCTATATCATCTAGTGACTTGGTAAATTATTTAAGTATGGAAACACTTGTTGCAAATAGAGATAAAGAGAAATTAAACAACACATGGGGTATATACAATAAAAGTGATGTTCTTCCCCCTCATTTTATCACCTCTGTTATTCCCCAGCAACAATCTCTTTACTTGATTTTAAATAAACTTTGAAAGAATTATGAGTCTGTGTTTTAAACTCATTTCAAGCTTCACTTCTCTGTGCAAGGCTAAATCTATCTACATGGAAAGTTCAAAGATGTTATTGGTTCCACAGCTAGATTAACATGGTTTCATAACTAGATGGAGAAAGTAACATTTCAAGGAGGTAATGGTATCACTTGTTATGCATACTGTCTTCTCCCCTGGGGCTCCCTGATATCAAACCTAATCTTTCCAGTTTGGGAAAATTGTATTATGCACAAGCGGTCCAATACAATACAATAAACATTTTTTGAATTCCCTATATTTTATGGTAGTCATATGCAAGACTGTGTAAGGGAGTGAATGACAGTTCACAAAATGCTGTGTTCAGGTGAATGGCCTTACCCAAATGGAACTTGCTAAGAGCTATGACTATATTACTGCTGCCACCCCTGACTCTTAACCAGTTCTAGTTTAGCCCAAGTGTCATTCTGTCCAGGCTCTGTGACTCCACTGAGTAATCTGATTCAAACAATAGAAGCTAATATCTCAAAGGACTCTCAGAGATAAAAAATTCCAAATACCTCATTTTATAATTGGAGCAAATATGATCCAAAGTGATGATGACCTGTGCACATTCACTCAATAAGCTTATCCATGATAAATGTTCTTGAAAGATGGCTAAAAGGCATCTAAGCAGCATATGTATATTCCGGAATGACTTTCTAAAGGTGATGTGTTCAATTTGTTTTTGTTTGTTCTTTTCTACTTTATTTTCTTTAAGGATGATTGGGGAAAATGTAGAAAAGAATTATTTGGAGTGCTAGTGAGACAAAACAATAATTGTTCTAGGAAATAATTTAGAGAATATTTCATTAACCATGCTGGATAAGCAATTCACCTTTTTTTTTTTTTTGCAATTCACCTTTTTATGGCCTCAGTTTATCTTATTAATTATTGTACCCCTAAGGTCTTCAATTTCAGAATGATAACTTTTTTTTGCAAAGAAATTTTATTAAACATTTTTTGAATTCTGTAAGTTTAGGAAGTATGTTGAAATGATGTGTACCCTATAAGCTCACTTCATAAAAACAAGACAAACAAAAAAACCCCATAGACTGCATGTTAGAATAGAGGATGATTCACTGTTGATCTATAAGAAAAAAAATAAAGCCATTCATACATTTATTATTAATTCATTTATTATATTGAGGAAGAAGTCTCATACAAATGAATAGACTTGTTTAATTTTCTTCCAAACAATATCTTTCTCCTGAGAATACTAAATGAGATATTATGTACAATAATATAATTTTATTACAGTAAATTACTTTCTGCTAAGAAACCCCTTAGTAGAAGACCTAGACAGCATGAATTGCTATCTTGCTACTTTTTCACTTTAAAACAAACATTATCAGGAAAAATGTATGAGTATGTTTTTATTGAAACAAATATTACTTAGCAAAATATTGAAGCTCTACATGGTCTTTTGTTCTGGATAGCTGTGACATCTTATTCAACTAAACTACAAATAGGATACATGGAAATTAATTCCTATATCCTTAGGCATCTATTCTCTTCTTGTTAATGCAATACCTGAGAGGTTCTATTGGGAAAATGAAACATTTTCTCAAATAGGATTAAATAGTTGTATACTTCATTGTTTTGGAGATATAGTAACAGAAGTATCTTCTAATAGCACTTAGTGCTTATTAAATACAAGTGGGTGATGATGATTGATAAAGACTGCAGTAGGGATTAAGCTATTATTGCTTGCCTATACACATGTGGGGAAAATGTATACACTATAGATAATGCCTGAAATATGAGCAAATGTTGACTTACGTCGTGTACAAAAAGTATGGTGATTTAAAAAATTGTCTACTGGTGATATAACTCAGTGTGGTTGTGCTGTCAGTATCCTTATATTTTTGACCCCAAGATGAAAACTTTAGAGTTAAGTGAGTACAGGCAGTATGTCAGGACTTATATCTGAGTGAGAAGTTGTTATGGTTAGTGTTATGTATTTCAAGGATCATAAATCTTTATTTTTTTTAATTCTAGCATATGCTAAAATAATACTGAGAAATGCATTTTGATTCAGCTTTTACTATTTTTTTAATATAGTCTGTTTCAGTTTAAAGGTAGTACTCCAATATTCTCCTCACCTCACTGAGCAGATATCCTTCTTCCTATTTTAATGTTACAAAAACAATCAAAGATGAACAATCAAAGATCACTTTCCTCCATTACATCTCCCAGTTCATTTGCATTTGTATACTCTGGCTCTCTCCAGTTACAATTGCAGGAAAGGTTAGCACTTTTATGAAATGCTAACCTCTCTTGCTCTGGATGCCATCTGCTGTTCCTTCTCTAGGATTTTACTTCTTGATTACCTCTCTCTTCTCTCTACCAGCTCAGTTAACAGAAATATGCACAAAAATCTCTGATTAAAAAAAAAAAAAAGCCTAGCAAAAATCCTCATATAATATCACTTTTCCTGTTTACTGCTATATTTTTCCGATTGTCTTCACAATAAAACCCCTTGAAAAAATTGTTTTCGATTTTCAATTGCATTTTCACTTCCTCTTCCTCTTCCTTTTTTTTTTTACTAAAATCATTCCAAAATGACTCCACATTTCACACTTCTTGGAGGCTGCTATTATAATAGTAGCTTTGCAAAAACTATCAATCATTTGAACTTACCTTTATCTTTCAACAGCAGTCAACACAGTTGACAAATCTTAAACAATTTCTTCTTTTGACTTTATTTCTGCTATTTTCCTGGAGCTTTTTTCTTCCATTTTGGCTTCTCTTTCACAAACCTCATTGCTACTTTCTTATATTTCTACTGAACATATAATGGTGAAGAGTCCTAGAGCTCAGTTCTAAGTCCCTTTCTCTGCTTCAAATAATTTTTTCTCTAGATAATTAATCTCATCAAGAGCAATGGCTTTAAATATGTCTACATGATCTAAGATCTATTTCTCTATATTTGAAGTGTGTAGACTCATTTCCAAGAAGTCCATTCAATTATCTCCCTTGGGTGGGAAATATTCATGTTAAATTTAATAGGACCAAACAAAATTACTTGTTATTCCAAAATCTGCACAATCTTCTGTCTTCTTTGTATCAGGAGATGCTACCACTAACTATCAGGTTGCCAAAGTCAACACTAAAAATCATTCTTGATTTCTCTTTCTCTCACCGTAGTACCCAATCCACTAGCAACTCTTGTGATGTAACTTCCAAAATGTATCTTGAAAATATAGCCCCCCTTTATTCAACTCTCTACCTAGCAATCAGAGCATTCTTTTAAGAATTGAAAGCCAAACCAGGCTATATATCCATGCATACACTCCAGTTTAAGAACTTTACTTCAGTGTCTCCTTATCATCACATAGAATCTTTACATCATGTTTAGGATTTTTATATTGACTTAAAATAAATTTCTAATCCTGACTGTAGAGTCCTGATTTGGTGCCTTTACTTCTCTGTGCACATCTTTCTGTGCTTTAATCAAACTGACATTCCTTGTATCTTAGCATGTTGTAGAAGCTTTTTCCTTTGTACAGAATACTACTCCTTCTTCCTGGAATATTCTTCCCCTTAACCTTAGAATATTTGGATCTTTTATACAAGTGAAGCCCAGAGCTGTAGTGCTGGTTATACAGGCCACTCACAGTGGCCATATTCAGATCTTAGTTCAAATTTCATCCATGGAGAGAGGTTTCCTTATCAATGAACCTAAAAACAAAAGAAAAACAAAACAACAATAAAACAGAGAGTAATTTGTGGAATGTGGGAAAGGAGAAATATAGATGAATGTCTTCAAACTGTTAACTTTACTTGAAAGACTCTGTTGATATTTAAATAAAATTATTTGTAAAATCATTGATTTTGACCCATCTCCCCCCCCAAGAATAAGCTCTACAAAATCATAGAAGTTGACAATCTTGTAAATTACTCTAGTTTCAGCCAGATAGATAACAAGTACATAAAAATGTATTTGTTGAACAATAAAAGTAAATCGATTAAATAGAAAGAGAATGTAATTTCAAATCAAAGGATTTGAGTTCAGTCCTAAGACCTTTGGACACTCAGCAACTTTGAGCAAATCTACCATCCTCTTTAAGACCCAGTTACTTCATCTTTAAAATTGGAATAATAATTCTAATAACATCTCAGTCCTAGAGAGTTATTTTGAGTACTAAATATGATACACACACACACACACACACACACACACACACACACACACACCCCTTATGCAATATAAAGGTCTTTACAAAAGCAAATGCTGTTATTAGGTAAAACTTAATCTCACTCATTAAGCTTGAGATCAGTGATAGTTTTAGTGTTCCAAAAATTAGACAAAACATACCATATAAATAAACTGGGGAGGGGAATGGACAATGGTATACTGAATATAACTTCAATAGCAAAGCCCTTATTCATATACATATACTCCCTAAAAATCAATATAGTCACAAGTGAAAGAGAATAAAAAGGTAGCAATAAAAATCCCTTTGGCATTAAGTTTGGAGACCAGTAGTCATTTAATATAAAAGCATAACTAGAGACACGATATAGCTCTTATTATTAGAGCAAAAATATCAAGCAGAGTGGATAGGACTTTCAGGTATAAATGACAACTTATGTGCTTCCTACCAAAACATAGTAAGCCAGTTTCATTTCACTCACGAAAACCGCAGGACAGAAAGAGAATAGAAGAAATGATGAGATAATAGGAATTTTAAAGCTGAAAAAAAGATATAGCAAAGAGTTGAAAAAACATAAAAAAGCTAAATTCTAAGCTCAAAGTGATAAAAACCAAGAGACGATCTTATGTACAATTCAGAATTCCCAAAAGATGCACACATTGGTGAAGTCTCATAAAATTGGGACATATCCTAGAGTTGATAAATCCATATTGATTTTATTTGAATATACTATACCCTTTTAATCTTTCAACTTGAGCCTTCCTTGATTTCAAGAAAGCTATCTTAAATTACATCTCTGGATACTTTACTTCTGCATTTCTTGTTACTCTTCTTCAGGGATACAAACTATACATACTCTGTATCTCCTTGTGCTTTCATATCAATGACTCTCTAATTCTTCTTAAAATTATTTTCTATTTTTGTTTCATCTACTTTTTCAGATATATTCTCCCTATTGTGGCTCTGTTTTCATCCTAGCCTTTCTCCTTCTTTCCGTAGTTAATATCAGCTCACTTTTTGTTTAATTCATTTTCTTCCTTCTCTTCCTTGAGTGCCACCAACTCACTTTTCATCATTTTTTTTTAAGGAGGTTGAAAAATTTTTAAAGGACTTTCTTTCTTTCATTAGTTCCATAAAGCATTTACTGTAAAAATACATACCGCTTATAACAAAAAAAAAAAGAAAAAAATATTTCTTTATAGTTAAAAACATGCAATATTTGGACAAAATGCTCAACTTTTTTTGAAAGAGGAAAGTTAAGATGTAACATATTACACATAAGCTACACATTTTGCTCAAACTAGATCAGTTGTTTCACAAGGACTAATTTCCTAATATACATCTATGAATTTACACACTGGTATTTAGCGGCTCATCAAAAATCTATCACAAGTTAAAAAGTTAAGCAACACTTACAGCTCCCAGCTGCAGCCAATTATCTGGCTATAGAGGCAGATTTCTTGGTACTGCCAAATGCAGCATGGGCTCCTCAGAGAGAGGCTACTGTCTGGGTTACTTTCTTTGTGACCATTTATGGTGTGGGCATATCAGGTCCTTGCTCTCGGCCAGGAAGGAATACAATGTATTTCAAGTGCCTGAAAGTTGAGGAGTCTAAAGTCGCCCTGTGCTGTGCTTACTTCAAAGCAATGGTGCCAACCCAGGAGGGTCCTCAGCAGGCTGATTTTTAAAGTATTTCCTTTTTGGTTTAGGACTCCATTTCATCCCATGGCATTTATCATTGCTTACATTCTCTTTCTTGTCTTCTTCCCTCCTTTAGTTTTTCATATATTTACTAACTAAAATCATCTTGGGTAATAAATCTGCAAGAAACTAAAAAGATTCTGATTCCTCTGCAATTATTTCACAAACCACTGAGGGCTTCCTTTTCTTTTCCACTGCCATGTATCTAGGAACAGGGGGCTAGATATTGAAATAGGAATTCTGCAGCCTTGGCCATGGCCACCCGCACCTCCTGGTTGATGGGGAACACGTGGGCGGGAGGGAAAGCTCTTCATGATGACCCGGATGTGGGACACATGTCACTGCTTCCTGCACTTGTCCCTGTGGCAACCACTTCCACCATCTTCTCTGCCTCCCACACATGGTCTGCTGGGACCTGTGGTGAGCAGGTGAGAACAGCATGGAGGGTGTGGGCTCATTTTACTTAATTTTTAAAATTTTTTTAAATTTTTATATGATTTTATTTTTTCAGTGTTCCAAGATTCATTGCCCATGCCCCACACCCAGTGCTCCAGGCAATACATGCGCTCCTTAATCCACCACCAGGCTCTCCCATCCCCCCAACCCCTCCCCTCCAAGACCCTCAGTTTGTTTCAGAGTCCAAAGTCTCTCATGTTTCATTTCCCTCCCCAAATTACCCAAATTCCCATTTCCTTTTCCTCTCCTACTCTCCTCTATATTACTCCTTATGCACCACAAGTAAGTGAAACCATGTGATACTTGACTTTCTCTACTTGGCTTATTTCAGTCAATATAATCTCTTCCAATCCAGTCCATGGAGCTACAAAAGTTGGGTATTCATCCTTTCTGAAGGAGGCATAATATTCCATTGTATGTATGCACCATATCTTCTTTATCCATTCATCTGTTGAAGGGCACCTTGGCTCTTTCCACAGTTTGGAGATTGTGGCCATTGCTGCGATGAACATTGGGGTGGATATGGCCCTTATTTTCACTACTTCTGTATCTTTGGGGTAAATGCCCAGTAGTGCAATTGCAGGGTCATAGGGTAGCTCTATTTTTAATTTTTTAAGGAATCTCCACACTGTTTTCCAAAGCGGCTGCACCAGCTTGCATTCCCACCAACAGTGTAAGAGGGTTCCCCTTTCTCCACAGCCTCTGCAATGCTTGTTGTTTCCTGTTTTGTTAATTTTGGCCATTCTGACTGGTGTAAGGTGGTATCTTAGAGTTTTGATTTGAATTTCCCTAATAACTAGTGGCGCTCAACATTTTTTCATGTGTCTATTAGCCATTTGTATGTCTTCTATGGAGAAGTGCCTCTTCATGTCTCCTGCCCATTTTTTGGTGATCATCTTCTTTTTGGATGTTGAGATTGAGGAGTTCTTTATAGAACTTGGGTATCAGTCCTTTGTCTGTAGTGTCATTTGTGAATATCTTCTCCCATTCCGTGGGTTGCCTTTTTGTTTTGTTGACTGTTTCCTTTGCTGTGCAGATGTTTTTTTATTTTGATGAAGTCCCAGAAATTTATTTTTGCTTTTGTTTCCTTTGCCTTTGGAGATGTGTCTTGAAAGAAGTTGCTGTGGCCAATGTCAAAGAGGTCACTGCCTATGTTCTCCTCCAGGAAATTAATGGATTCCTGCCTCATGTTGAGGTTTTTCATTCATTTCAAGTTTATCTTTGTGTGTGGTGTAAGAAAATGGTCTACTTTCATTCTTCTCTACATAGCTGTCTTATCTTCCCAGCACCATTTATTGAAGAGACTGTCTTTTTTCCACTGGATATTTTTTCCTGCTTTGTCAAAGATGATTTGACCACAGATTTGTGGATCCATATCTGGACTCTCTATTCTGTTCCATTGGTCTATTTCTCTGTTTTTGTGCCAGTACCCTACTGTCTTGGTGATCACAGCTTTGTAATAAAGCCTGAAATCAGGTAACATGATGCCCCCAGTTTTGTTTTTCTTCTTCAACATATCCTTAACAATTCGGGGTCTTTTTTGGCTCCATATAAATTTTAGGATTGTTTGTTCCAACGCTTTGAACAATGTTGGTGGAATTTTGATCGAGAGGGCATCGAAAGTATAGATTGCTCTGGGCAGTATAGACATTTTAACAATGTTTATTTTTCCGATCCATGAGCATGGAATGCTCTTCCATCTTTTTGTGTCTTCTTCAATTTCTTTCATGAGTGTTCTGTAGTTCCTCGGATACAGATCCTTAACTACTTTGGTAAGGTTTATTCCTAGGTATCTTATGTTTTATGGTGCTATAATAAAAGGAATTGAGAAAGGAATTCTCTTTCTATATTTTCATTGTTAGTGTATAAGAACACAACTGATTTCTGTTATTTTTTCATTTTGTATGCTGCCACACTACTGAATTGTTGTATGAGTTTTAGTAGTTTGGGGGTAGAGTCTTTTGGGTTTTCCATATAGAGTATTATGTCATCTGCAAAGAGAGAGAGTTTGACTTCTTCTTTGCCAATATGAATACCTTTTATTTCTTTCTGTTGTCTGGCTGCTGTTGCTAGGACTTCTAACACTATGTTGAACAATAGTGGTGAGAGTGGTCATCCTTGTCTTGTTCCTGATCTCAGAGGGAAGGCTGTCAGTTTTTTCATATTGAGAATGATATTTGCTGTGGGTTTTTCATAGATAGATTTTATGAGGTTGAGGAATCTTCCCTATATCCCTATACTTTGAAGAGTTTTAATCAGGCAAGGATGCTGTATTTTGTTAAATGCTTTTTCTGCATCAATTGAGAGTACCATGTGGTTCTTCTCTTCTCTTATTGATTTGTTCTATCACGTTGATTGATTTGTGAGTGTTGAACCACCCTCGCATCCCTGGGATAAATCCCACCTGGTTGTGGTGGATAATCTTTTTAATGTATTGTTGGATCCTATTAGCAAGGATCTTGTTAAGAATCTTGGCATCCATATTCATCAGAAATATTGTCTGAAGTTCTCATTTTTGATGGGGTCTTTGTCTGGTTTGGGGATTAGAGTAATGCTGGCTTCATAGAAAGAGTCTGGAAGTTTTCCTTCTGTTTCTATTTTCTGAAACAACTTCAGGAGAACAGGTGTTATTTGTTCTTTGAATATTTGATAGACTTCCCCAGGGAATCTTTCAGGTCCTGGGCTCTTGTTTTTTGTGAGGTTTTTGATCACTGCTTCAATCTCATTATTAGATATCAGTCTATTCTGATTGTGAATTGGAAGTTTATAGGTTTCCAGGAATGCATCTATATTTTCTAGGTTCTTAAACTTATTGGTATATGACTGTTGATAGTGATTTCTGATGATTGTTTCTTTCCTTGGTATTAGTCATGATATCTCCCCTTCCATTCATAATTTTATTAATTTGGGTCTTCTCCCTTTTCTTTTGGATTAGTTTGGCCAATGGTTTATTCGTCTTATTAGTTCTTTCAAAGAACTAGCTTCTAGTTTTATTGATGTGTTCTACTGTATCTCTAGTTCTAATTCATTGATCTCTGCTCTAATCTTGATTATTTCCTGTTTTGTGTGTGGGGTTGGTTTAATTTTTTGTTGATTTTACAGTTCTTTAAGGTGTAATGAGAGATATTGTATTCCGGATTTTCCAATTTTTTTGAGTGATGCTTCGATGGCTATGTATCTCCCCCATAGGACTTTTTTTACTCGATCCCATAGCTTTTGAATTGATGTATCTTCATTCTCATTGATTTCCATGAAGTTTTTAAGTTCTCCTTTGATTTCCTAGTTGATCTAGAGATTCTTGAGCAGGATAGTATATAGCTTCCAAGTGTTTGATTTTCTTCTGAACTTTTTTGTTGTGGTTGAGTTCCAGTTTCAAGGCATTTTGGTCAGAGAATATGCAAGGAATAATCTCAATCTTCTGTTATCAGTTGAGCCCTGACTTGTGACCTAGTATGTGGTCTATTTTGGAAAAATTTCCATGTGCACTCGTGAAGAATGAGTATTCTGCTGTTTTAGGATAGAATGTTCTGAATATATCTATGAGATCCATCTGGTCCAATGTGTCATTCAAAGCTCTTGTCTCTTTTTTGATTTTCTGTTTAGATGATCTATCCATTGCTGAGAGTGGTGTGTTAAGATCTCCTACAATTAATGTGTTTGTATCAATATGACTCTTTATTTTGTTTCACAGTTGGCTTATGTAGTTGGCTGCTCCCATGTTGGGGGCATATATTTACAATTGTTAGATCTTCTTGGTGTATAGACCCTTTGAGAATGATGTAGTGTCCTTCTGTGTCTCTGACTACAGTCTTTAGATTAAAATCCAATTTGTCTGATATGAGAATCCCTACCCTGGCTTTCTTTTAAGGTCCATTGGCATGAAAGATGGTTCTCCATCCCCTCACTTTCAATCTGGAAGTGTCTTTAGATTCAAAATGTGTCTCTTGTAAACAGCATGTGGATGAGTCCTGTTGTTTTACCCAGTCTGCAACCCTGTGCCTTTTTATTGGAGCATTTAGGCCATTCACATTGAAAGTGATTGATAGATATATTTTTATTGACATCATGTTGTCTTGTGAAGTTCATGTTTCTATAGATTACCTCTGTAAATTTCTATTCTGTGTCACTGTTGGATTCATTTCTCTTTTATATAACCCCCCTAACATTTCTTGTAGTGCTGGCTTGGTGGTCATATAATCTTTTAGACTTTGGCAGTCCTGGAAGCTCTTTATCTCTCCTCCCATTTTGAAATGACTTTACTGGGTACATTATCCTTGATTGCATTTTTTTCCATGTAATTTCCTGAATATCTTTTGGCAGCTCTTTCTGGCTTTCCAGGTTTCTTTGGATAGGTATAATGTTATTCTGATGATCCTCCCTCTGTACGGAAGGGATTGCTAGCTGCCCTTAAGACCTACTCTTTGATTTTATGATTCATAAATTTCACAATTGTCATCCTGGAGGTTTTTCTAGCCTCACTGATCTTGGGGGGGGTGTCCTCTCTGCCTCTAGGACATGAACACTTGTTTCATTTCCCAGATTAGGGAAATTCTCATCCATAATTTGCTCAGCTATATCTTCTAGGCTTCTCTCTCTCTCAACTCCTTCTGGGATTCCAATAATTCTGATATTGGAGCATTTCATGGCATCATTTATTTCCCTAATTTTATTTTCATGGGATTGTAGCTGTTAGTTCCAAGACTTCACTTGCTCCTCCTACTTAATCCATCTGTCTTCTAAATCACTAATACGATCTTCAGCTTCACCTATCCTGGTTGTTATCGTATTTAAATTAGATTGCATCTCATAATAGCCTTTTTAATCTTTGCCAGTTTGGCTTTCACTTCTGTCCTTAAGAGCTGCTACCTTGCCACTAATGTTCTTTTCCAATTTATCCATTGCTTGGATGATTTCTACCCTGAATTTGATTTCTGTCATATTGTTTATATTCATTTCCAGTAATTCTGTGATAGGAGTTGCAGTCTCTGAGTTTTCTTCTGTTGGCTGTTCCTCCTCCAAGTCATTTTGGCCAGAGGTGTTTGAGGGGATGTATAGCTGAATATATCAACCACTATCCAGGTGAGCTCCTCGTTGGAAGGTTTCAGAGCAATTAGAAGTCACCACTGAAAAGGAAGAAAAAAGAAAAAAGGAGAAAAAAAGATAAAAGAAGCAAGAAAATACCCAGCCAGACTGGGCCCCAATGGTAGGATTTATATGGTACAAAACTACAACAAGGAAAGAAGTAAAGAAAAAGACCATCAAGAGTAAACAAAAGTTGAAGAGATCAAAAAGCTAAGTCCCACCCAAATGACCCCCGAGACCAGTATTTATGCATTACAAAAGCAAAAACAATTACACAGAAACACTGACAGAAGAATAGGATGGGAATGTGAGTGCAAATCCTCCTTGTGGGCAAGGAAAGTATTTCAAATCCTCCTGGGTGTGTCTTGCTATTATTGTTAGAGGAGTCCACTATCTAAAGATATAGGGAGATTAAAACTGATTTGTATATAGGGGTAGTATTGAATAGGAATGAAGGATTACCTTGAAGCTTATAACTATATGTAAATTTAAAAGAAAAAAGAATAAAGGAAAGAAGAGAGAAAAAAGGGGAAAAACAGAAAAAACAAACAAACAAAAGAAGCAACAACAACAACAACAAAAAACCCACAGGTATGTGTTTGAAAAAAATTTCAAAGTAAAAAGTTATCATG
>PITA01032721.1:0-13614 GCA_004023965.1 Spilogale gracilis
CCTAAAGAGATCTATGTATTAAAATGAGTGAGCTAGGGAGTGGGGAGGAGCCTGCAGTGTACTTACTGGTGTAGGGAAAGGGGTGGAAGAGAAGAGAAATATTGAAAAAAAAATCTTGTCCTCTACTTTTAAAGCTGTATTTCTTGTACCTATCAACCCATTTCTAAAAAATTTTTAAAAGCTTCAGAATGTATGGTTAAGTGAAGAAAGCAAGGTTTAAGAAAGTTGGATACTATGCTGCAGCCTATATGAGAACAGAGTACACAAATATATTTGCTTCTATTAAATAAATATATATGATTATATTTTCAAACAATAGAGGAAAACTGCAAAGTAAAAATAATAATACCTACTGGGGAAGTGGGAGATGAAATAAGGTGGAGAAGAAACAAACAGAAACTAGACTTCTTAGGATGGGTCTTATTTGGTAGATGGGTCTTGTTTGGGATCGTGTAAACATTTAAATAATTCATAAGGAAAAGCAACTCTTAAAATAAAAAAAAATGAAAGGAAACATATGAACATAAATGTGTATCCAGTTGGTGGCAAAACCACCAGAGAGAAACCATTCTAAGTGACTTAAAAACAAAGTGATTTAAGTGGCATTCTCTGTGAGATACAGCCTTCAGATCAGGATGAAAGAAGCTGCTAAAAAAAAAAAAACAACCCACTAATAAGAAACTCTTTGAAATTTTGAAATTTATACTACTGGTATCTGATATTTTCATGTGTATAACTTAGGATAAAGCAAATGAGTAATTACATGATGTTCCAACTCCTTCATTCCCAATGTTATTGAGAAATGGGGTTCTTGGTATAGAAAGAAGGAAGAAAATAAATTTAATAGAAGAGGTTAAGTAAAAATCCTGTAGTCAAGAATTTGAAAACAATGCATTTTAGTTATAAAACAAATATAAAAACTGTATTTCCTAGCTTTGTCTGGTGAAAAGTTTTATAAACAATGGCCAAAAACATAGCAATGAGCACTCTAGTGCCCAAATTGTAATCTTGAAATCCTACCTCCACTAAAAGAGATAAGGGCTTCTTATAAAGAACTAATTCTAGGGGCAGGAGAAATATAAGATGAGCTTGGAAAATCTTGTCATAACAGATGACAGAGAAGCTATCAAAGACTACAGAGTCATGTCAAAAGGGCTCTGGAGACTATTGAAAGGGGCTCCCACTGACCAAAGGTGAGCATCGAGATGAACATAGTATATAATTAACATTAATAATTCATCAATATGAATTAGAACAGCAAAAAAATTAAATACATCAAATACATTTATTTCACGAGTTTATAAAGATAGTAAAGCAAAATAAAACCTATTGATCACTGTCAAAGGATACCAGTGAGACAGCTTATTATTTGAAAAGTTGATAAACAGAGATAATCATTTATCCTGCCTTTCCTATATAAACTATTCACTGTGTAACCAAATAGTAGTCCAGCTAAGAAATGAAGAATGAATAACAGAATTAGAATATCACCATTCTGCAACCCCGAAGGCATTAATGGATCTAGGCATGAGCCATCAATGATTGCTGACATTACAAAGAGAGACAACCAGACATCAGGTACCTCCAGATGGAAGGATATGACCCACGAAGGGGTCCTGCTGAAAACTCAAAGCTGCATCAGAGAAAGATCCAGCTACCAGTTCCCAAGAACCATAGGAGGCAAAGGAAAAATGCTACACACTCTGAGTGAACAACTAGCAAAAAATCAGATGGCCATTTTTTCCCATAATGGCAAGAGGAAAAAAACAAAGGTAGAGTAAGAATAACTGGATTAAAAAGGATTTAAGACACATACTAATAATCACAATGTATGGACCTTAATTAGAACCAGATTCCAACAAATAAATGGATTTTTTTAAAAATCCTTGGGGCGCCTGGGTGGCTCAGTTGGTTAAGCGACTGCCTTCGGCTCAGGTCATGATCCTGGAGACCGGGGATCGAGCCCCGCATCGGGCTGCCTGCTCAGCGGGAAACAAGCTTCTCCCTCTCTCACTCCCCTTGCTTGTGTTCCCTCTCTCGCTGTGTTTCTCTCTGTCAAATAAATAAATAAAATCTTTAAAATTATTATCCTTATGAGAAAATTAGGAAATTAAACAGAAGTTTGATAGTTGATATTAAAGTATTTTCATTAAGTTTAATACATGGCAGTGGTATTATGGTTATTTAAAAACATGAGGCTTTTCTTTATCTTTTAGGTACAGATACAAAGATATTTACACTAAGAAGATACAAAATCTGAGATTTGCTTCAAGCGAATACTGGGGAGAGTTGGAAGAAAGAAGATGACATCAGATTGGCTATAAAGTGACCATCACTGAAGCTGGGAGTGAGTACTGGAGGGGGTCCATGTATTTACTCTCTACGTGTTTACATGTTTGAAATTGTCTTTAATAAAAAGCTTTTTAAATCTTTATTGCCCACCAATAAACAACTGCTATTTATTGAACACTTAATATGAATTTTTTTTTATTTGACCTAGGCAACAACTTTGTGCAGTGCGTACTCTTACCATCATGTCCATTATAAAGATAAGGAAACTGAGGCAGGGAGGTTAATGAAGATATTGAAGGTTCCACAGCCGAGATGAAGATTCAAATTCACCATATTAACCACCTATAAGTCGGTTTTCAGCTTCATAATAGTGCTGAGTCCCGGGTCTAGGATTGGATGAACCGAAAACAGAAGCTGTCCATGGGGACAGTTGACATCTGGGTTTCAGTCATTTAAAAAAAAAAAAGTTACATCTCTGAAATACATAACCAAAGTCATTAGGGATAACAATAGATTGTCTAAGCCATGACAAGGAAAAATGGATCCCTACTTCCATTCATAATAAAAAGCTGATTTAAACCAATACATTATCCCCAAAAAAGTGTTTACTGAACTTTCAAGGAATAAAAAAGCAAGCATAACACTTACAGAGAGGCAAAAAGACAAATGGTCCTTAAGGGAGTATGAATATGAATATGAAAATTTGAACAATAGAGAGCAGCATCCTGTGTCTTAGATCCCCTGATGTATGAAGTTTGGTCCATTTCCAATAGCAATCAGATGTCGGCAGTGGCCAGCTGGCCCACCTGTAAGACCATCTGGAAGATGGGGACGTGCTGGCCACACACTGGTCGGGCTGACCCCAGCACCGGTTTGTCTGTTCATTTTTACAGGACCTGCGGAACTGCGACATGAGTTTAAAGAGAAGTGACACTACTCCAAATCACCCACAGCTTCAAAGAAATTAAAGTGTCTCATCGAGAGAGTAAAGAGGACTTTTCAGCAACAGGAATGAGTCAAACTTAGAGTGACTTATTACCAAGTTTTTAGATATTCGCCTGGAGAGCATCCCTGGTCTAATTTAAGGCCAGTATTATCTTTTCCCCCGAATGTAACTCAGGAAAGCTATCTTTATCATTCTGCCTGTATCTAACAACCCAGACATTAAGTCTCTGACATGAATATATAGCTTTGAGGTTGAAAACTGTTATCTCCCCTAAACCTTCTGTTCTGGAAGGAAATCGCTTTTTATATAGCAAGAGACCAGTCTAATGCTTTACTCTTTTCTGAGAAACAATGATATAATATTCACAAGGATCCTTCAGACACCAGAGATAAAATACTTGATCATAAAAAAAGGTGAGTTTTAAATCTTACTAGATCCATGGGGGAAGTGAGTGTGGAATAGATTTTCAAAAACTCTTTCCCCATCTTGAAAGATACACAACCAGAGTTGTTTTATCACAATGTTACTGAATTTCAAGCTTGTCACATGGTAATAAGAGGAATAAGAGGTGAGTATAGAAAAATTCAGAATCAATCACTGTTTAATGCAAATCCTCTAGTAAAAAAAATAAAAGCCTTAGGGGGGGAAATACCACATAGATTCTCTTATAAGGGGCACCTAGTTGGCTCAGTTGTTAGGCATCTGCCTTCAGCTCAGGTCATGATCCTGGGGTCCTGGGATTGAGTCCCGCATCTGGCTACCTGCTCAGTGGGGAGCCTGCTTCTCCCTCTCTCACTCCCCCTGCTTGTGTTCCCTCTCTCACTGTGTCTGTCTCTGTCAAATAAATAAATAAAATCTTAAAAAAAAAAAAGACTCATAATACCCAAAGGGGTTTTAAAAAGAAAAAACAGTAAAAATTGAGAAAATATATAATAATACAAATGTAGGTAAATTAGAACATCTGAAATTGTTGTAGTGGGTTTTCTATTTTAATCATTTTTTCTACTAAAGAGAATGTGTCAATATTTTGTATGCAGTCCTAGGAATAATAGTTGTTGAAATGTTCAAAGGAAAAAACGAAATTCATGGATAGAGAGAACAAATTGGTGCTTGTCAGAGGTGGGCAGTGGACGGCGGGCAAAATGGGTGAAGAGAATCAAAAGGTACAAATTTCCAGTTATAAAGTAAGACCTGGAGATGTTATCCACAAGGATGGTGACCACAGGTAATAATACTGTGTTGCAGATTTGAAAGTTTCTAAGAAAGTAAATCTTAAAAGTTCTCATCACAAGAAAAAGTTGTAACAGTGCGGGGTGGGATGTTAACTGGACTTACAGTGGTGATCATTTTGCAATCCGTACAAATACAGAGTCATTATGGTGTCACCTGAAACTAACATAACGTTATAGCCATTATACGTCATGAAAGAAAAGACTAAAGATGTATAAAAGTAACACAGTGAGGGAAAGAGTCCACAGTAGGGATAAGCACATGGGACATCAATAAACGTCTAAGTGACATACCTGATCTTTTCCTCTTTGATGAGCCGAAGAGAACGCTGGAAAACATGAAGACTACTGAAGAGGGGCAGAAGGCTGACCTCAAAGGGCTAACGTTGGCCCTGTCTATCACCCTCCCTGGGCTGATAGATGTTATGAGTGTGCTTTGGGCTCCACAGCTGTTCACACTTACACCACGGCTTGAGGCAACACAGTGACAATGTTGTACAACCCGAGCCTTTATTTATTAACATAATCCATAGGAAAAGAGTTTTCTCAGGGCGCCTGGGTGGCTCAGTGGGTTAAAGCCTCTGCCTTTGGCTCAGGTGAAGATCTCGCAGTCTGGGATTGAGACCCGCATGGGGCTCTCTGCTCAGCAGGAAGCCTGCTTACCCCCCTCTCTGCCTGCCTCTCTGCCTGCTTGTGATCTCTCTCTGGTTCAAATAGATAAATAAAATCTTAAAAAAAAAAACAAAAGAGTTTTCTCCTCAGAAGATCTGTGAAGCACCAAAAGCATTATTTGCAGTAATTATGACAAATTCCCACCTCACTAAAAATGTATGTGCCCAGATTTTTATTACTTTTTCTCACATTACATTGTAATTATTTGTATACCCTGTTTGCTTCACCAAAAGATTCTATTTTATTTATGTTTCTCTACGTGACATATAGAAGTACCTACACAGAGAAGGGACTTGAAAAAAATATCTTGGAATAATGGGGAAATGTACATTATATCCTTTTTGTGAACATCTCAGACCCTCACTCCAGCTTGACTCCCCTTTCTACAGCCCCAATGGTCCTTCTATTCCCCTGTTCACAGGAATCTATCTTGCCTGGTGAACAGCTCAACACGAATGTTCAAGAGGCTTTCTGAACTTCCCTCATTTACTCAATACGTTAATACCTGCCATCCACCAGATTCACTGTTTTCTGATCCATTGTGACTTCACTGAGCTCGGAGCTGAGAAGAGATATACATTATGGGCTCTCGCCACCAACTTCAGCTCACCATTTGTTTTACATCTCATCAATAGACCGCCGTCATCAGCATGACCCTGGAATTGGACAGACCTGGAATCTCTCCCCCATTCTAGCACTGGGTGACTTTGGACAACTTATTTAACCTCTCTAAGCTTCTATTTCTTTATCCAGAAGCTGGAGATAATAGCAATAGCTACATTATAGTTCTCGAGTGTTGGAAAGAAGGTAATATGTATGAAGTGCTTACCATAGTGACTAGCACATAGTAGGTGCTTATATATTACAGCTAGTGTATTAGCTACTGGGGCGTCTGGGTGGCTCTGTCAGTTAAGGGTCAGACTCTTGATTTTGGCTCAGGTCATGGTCTCCGGATGGTGAGTTCAAGCCCTGAGTTGGGCTCTATGCTGAGTGTGGAGCCTGCTTCAGAGTCTCTCTCTCTCTCCCTGTGCCCCTCCCCACCTCCCCCAAAAAAGAAATATTAGCTGCTATCATCATTATCATCTTTGTTAATCTCCTACCATTCAGTGGGTCACCATTTGGTGCTGGGGTAGATGATCAGCACACCACCCTTCTCACCTGCTCATCCTGTCAGCTGTCACAGGCGACCCAACTCTCCCCTGCTTATTGCATGATGGCCTGCCTAAGCATGAGCATACCAAAATCTTGTTCTATTTTTGTTATTCCACTTCAAACTAGTGGGAGATGGGTCTGGAATTTTTGCCATTGAGAATGAATAAAACTAATTTTCTTCTGTAACAGGGAAAGAGAAATGAAGCTTGCATTTGTTGAAGACATACTTTGACTCACATGACATTGTGTTAGGGGCTTTGTCTGTTACCTATCTTAATCCTCACAATAATCTGGACATATTAAATCTTAGTCTCAATTCAGTGGATGAGAAAACTAAGGCTCAAAGAGATTAAGGAACCTACCTGAGGTCACATAGCTAGTGATACAAAGCTAGGGTTTGTTCTCTGGAGAGGATCCAAGTGGTAAGATGACCAACTAAGGCACTGGCTGCTACAACTACCCATGTTTTGGAAAACTCAGATGAAATTTAGTCTGCGTGTAACTCAACTACAATGTCTTATAGGATTCTTTTTCTCGTGCACCAGGAAGTCCAGAAGGAGGCAGACCATTCATTCATTCTGTATATTTTGCCTACATCTCATTCCATATATTCCATTCTGGGTTCTCTGGATCATTTGCAGCTGGGGGTCTCCAGGTCAGGAGGCCATCCCTCGTTGCAAAGAATCCAGAGAATTATGTCTGTTCAACAAGACAGCAGTAATGCTCTAACACCACTGAGTCTCTGCAATGAAGGAAAAAGGAGAGACTGAACATGAAATGAATGAGCAGAGGTAATGACCTCCAGTGATCCTCAGAGCAGCCCACAGTTTCTCATAGTTGCAAGGAGAAAGCAGAAGTCTTGGAGAATCTTCAAATGGAAAGAACTTTGAGATCGTGGATCTAGTCTGATTTCCTGCCTAATGAAGGAACCACTTCTACAACAATTTCTAATGAAAGAACCACTTCTCTAACAAATGGTCATCCAGCTTCTGTGGAAACAGACAACGTGAACAGTGTCCAGATGCTTAGCTTTAACATGCCCGGAAACTGGGCCAAGAGCCCTAGCAACAAATTGCCTAGAGAATTGTGGTCAAGAGCCAGAAACAAAAAACATAAAAAACAATACACAGTCCAAGTAGACGACAAAGGGCAATATTACGACTTAGGTGAGATAGAGCTGAATGAGTCCCAATTATGCAGCAAAAAGATTTCCATCTTCCTAAATCAGATGACAAAAAGTTGAAAAAAAATTTGAGGACAAAATCTAAAAGTTTCTCAGGGGACACATGATGAAAGACTTAGGCATAGGCAGCTGGGTGACTCAGTGGGTTAAGCCTCTGCCTTCGGCTCAGGTCATGATCACTGGGGGTCCTGGGATTGAACCCCACATTGGGCTCTGTGCTCAGCAGGGAAACTGCTTCCCCCTCTCTATGCTTGCCTCTCTGCCTATCTGTGATCTCTTTGTCAAATAAATAAATAAAACCTTTAAGAAAAAAAAAAAGGCATAGACTTGCCCTTCACCCACTCCCCCACCTCCACCCCCACCCATTGACACAGAAGACAGTCACCTGTGAGAGGAAGCTCAGCAAGTTAGCCTGTGGCTTTGGAGGAATCATCCTGGTGTGTAGGTAGTACTCAGGTCCTGGCCTGCTTCTCTAACTTATTATTATCTAACATAGTGGTTCTCAAAATGTGGTCCAGGGACTCCTGGGAGCATCTCAGACTCTTTCAGTGGTAAACATATTTTCATAAAATACTAACAAATTATTGGCCTATTTCTTTCCCATCCTCTCACTAGTATAGAGTGGAATTTGCCAGGAAAAGATTTGCAACATGGTAAAATAATGCCATCTATTACTTTTTTAAAATATTTTTTGCTTTGGAGAAAATAGGGGTTTTCTCCCATAAAAATGTATTATTGATGTTAAAATGGGATGAGCTTAATATTGTTATTTTTAAATGAATCAATGAAAATATTTTTTAAGTTTCTCTGACTTAACTTCTATTACAGTAAATGTCAATAGGTTTAAGTACATAAGCAAAAGTTTTCTGCGGTTTCCATAATTTTTAGAAGTATAAAAGGATCCTGACACCAATAAGTTTGAGAACCACTGATCTTAATTCATAGTCCAATTGTGGGCTGAAGGTTGAGAACCAGTAATCCCAGCCCAACTGAGATGGTAAATATGCTCAGGGGATAAGTGACTCTGTAACACAAAGACGTTTAAATAAGAACAAGGATGGTAAAGTAACCAAATCCATTATTAACTATTTTGTGTGAAGTTTGGGAATAAGTTTTATAAACATCAGGAAAATCTTTATGTGTTTGAATTTAAGGTGTTTAAAATGTCTAAGAGAATCTGACATATTACTTATATAACCCTATGGTTTATTGAAATTTTTATTTTTTCCTTATTTTAGAATGTGCAACTACATTTGATTACATTTGTAAATAGTATTTAAATGCTTAAGATATACTATATTTAGAAATCTGTATTATCTTAGTCCATTCGGGCTGCTAACACAAAAATACCATGCACTGGATAGTGTAGAGACAACAGAAATATATTTCTCACAGTTCTTCCCAGTTGCTGGGAAGTCCAGGATCAAGTCCCCAACAAATTCAGTGTCTGGTGAGAGCCCACTTCCTTTTTTTTTTTTTTTTTTTTTTTTAGTTTCACTAAGTTTTTTTTTTTTGTTGTTTGTTTGTTTGTTTTTTAAATAAGATTTTATTTATTTGACAGAGAGAAACACAGCTGGAGAGGGAACACAAGCAGGGGGAGGGAGAGAGGGAGAAGCAGGCTTCCTGCAGAGCAGGGAACCTGATGTGGGACTTGATCCCAGGTCTCCGGGATCATGACCTGAGCCGAAGGCAGTCACTTAACCAACTGAGCCACCCAGGTGCCCCTGTTTCACTAAGTTTTTAATTTTAATTTCAGTGAGTCAGCATACAGTGTTATATTAGTTTCACAATGTAATTATTCAACAGTTCTTTAAAGTACTCAGTGTGCATCACCATAAATGTGTTCTTTGTGTGTGTGTTTGAGAATAGTTTTTTTTTTTTTAATTGTTACTTAATTTTTTTTTCCAGTGTTCCAAGATTAGCCGTCTTTTTGCATTGTCTTCACATGGAAGAGGTAAGAGGTCTCTCTCTCTCTCTCTCTCTAGCCTCTTTTATTAAAGCACACATCTCATTCATTCAATCCCATTCACGTAATCAGCTAACAAAGGCCCACCTAATACCATCATCTTGGGATTTAGGATTTCAACATAATAAATTGGGGAGGGGGATACAAATAATCATTCTATAGCATGTGTATTAATTTAAATGTGTTTAGATTTACAAGAGTTGCCTAAATGCTTAGAAAGATTTTTGGGCGCCCGGGTGGCTCAGTGGGTTAAAGCCTCTGCCTTTGGCTCAAGACATGATCTCAGGGTCCTGATCTCAGGGTCCTGGGATCGAGGCCCGCATCAGGCTCTCTGCTCAACAGGGAGCCTGCTTCCTCCTCTCTCTCTGCCTGTCTCTCTGCCTGCTTGTGATCTCTCTCTCTCTCTCTCTCTCTCTCTCTCTCTCTCTCTCTCTCTCTGTCAAATAAATGAATAAAAAATCTTTAAAAAAAAAAAAGAAAGATTTTGCTTGATTCAAACCTAACAAAGTGAAGTGATCTGCATTTGCACTGTCTGAGATATTTACATGTATACACAGTAGTTTATCAATTCCAAGATGCACATTTTTTTCTCTTCTCTTTCTCTTTTAACAAATCTGCAACCTGAGCGTCTTACCAATAATGCGATAACAGAGTGTTGGCAGCACTTTCCCGTCCATGGCAGTACATAAAATAACCCTGTATCTTACAACTGATGGCATCTTGGATTTGATGCTATGACATTAAACTTATAATAGTAATTTTAAAGGAAAATCAATAAGTTAGTTTTATTTAGGGAGTTTGATCTATTGAATTTATTAATTAATGACACATTCATTTTAAAAGCAAATGAAAATCATTTTTCTTAATTTTTATAAAAATTCACAAGATGTATTACTAAAATAACAAGTTAGACTTAGAACTTAAGACAAACAAATATTTCCAATTTATAATTCTAATAAATTAGACATTAATTCAATTCAACAAATATGGGAAGTCCTTTCCACGCACAATACCACTGTCAGATAATAAAAAATACATATATTGGTCTCTGCCCCCCAGTTCCCAGCACAGAGCTCCTAAAACTCTGTAATTTCCTACATGATAAAAGTACTAGGAGCACCTCTTGTAATGTTTGGTCCTTGACCCCAGTTCCTCACCCAGGGCTCCTGAAATCCTTGTATAAATTCCTAAGCGATAAGAACAGTAGGAGTATCTTTTGTTCCAATGAGGTGACCCTGGGTGGCTCCGGGATAGGGGCTGGTCGCCAGAAGACCCAAGTCATGATTAGAAGCTTGAAATTTTCAACTCTACTCCCCTACACACAATTCGCTAGTGAGAAGAGAAGAGCTGGAAATGGAATTAATGATTGACCATGTTTAACTGATGAGGCTTCAATAAATGACAAAAGTATGGGATTCGGCGACTTCTAGATCAGTGAACAAATCCATGTGCCGGGAGTGTGACATGCTCTAACTCCATGAGGACAGAAGCCCCTGTGCTCGGGACACTCCCAGACTTCACCTTATGTATCTCAGCATCTGGCTGTTCATCTTTATCCATCACATTCCTTAATTAACCGGTAAATGGTAAGTTAAGTGTTTTCCTGAGCTCTGTGTGCTGCTCTAGCAAATAGTCAAACCCAAGGAGAAGGAGATCATAGAACCCTCCTATTTGTACCATACACGACAGAAGTTATGGGTGACCTGGGGACCATCTGAAGTGGGGAGCAGTAGTGGGACTAAGCCCCTAACCTGTGGGAGCTGACATTATTTCAAGGAAAGTAGTGCCAGAATTAAATTAAACTGTAGGACACCTAGCTGGTGGGAGAAAGCCCCACACACATTGGTGACCGGAAGCGTCAGAAATGAAGTACTCTGTGTGAGTAGTAAGGGAAACACAGAAGAAAAGGGGCTGTGTTTTTTGTTTTTTTTTCTAATACAACCACCCCTGGGACAACCAAACTCCACAAAATACAACCAAACTCAAAAGACATCACAGAATGGTCTGCAGACTGAGAGTAATAGTCTCTATTCAAAGAGTTAAAAAATATATACCCTTGGCTATATATACCTGAAATATTGTAGTAGGAAGCAATTTGCCTTTCTCAATACAGAGCTTTGAAGTTAATCCGTAGGTTAATCGTGATCAGCTTTACCCGACTTCATGAACTCTTTTCCATAATAAAAATTTTCTGTACAAGGAGTCCATCTGCCCCGGGTAATTTGTCGTGGTACCGTCAGAGGTTATCCTACAAGAACGGTCATTGTACACGCTGCTAAGACAGAGGACAGTCATCTCACCAGAGGAAACACTGTGACTCTAACAGTAGGTACCTGCCAAAGCAATCAGTGTGCACGTGAGTACACCTCATGGAAAGTGTGTAAAACCCTCCACTTGCCCATGGTTCGTGTTACTTGCCATTCAAGTTAGAGCTTGATTCCTTCTAACCAGGAAACAAAGTGCATTCTCCCCTTCCCATGGTCTGACTGTATGACAGCAGCCATGAGAATGGGAGGGAGGAGGTAGGTACGAGCCCTTCCCATGAGCCTACCCCAGTCTCCTGCCACTCCCATACAGCCTTTGTTTTCTCCGATGGAATAGTCTTCTAAATAGGGAAATATTGACAAATCCAAAACCTAACTAGGAGAGGCATCTCTCTCTTGATTATTGCAGGATTTAATTTAAATAAAAGGCTAGTTTAGCCTTTGTAAGGAGCGTTCCTTTTGCCATCAGCAAACTGTTGAAGAACGAAGGCAGTCTCCTGCCCGAGTATTCGTCCTTCCAATAATGCCCATCAGATGCCCCTCCTCCCTAGGCAGAGTAGACCCTGGGGCTGCCCCGCAGTTTTTCTTAGAATGACTTGCTCCACGCCTAAGGCGGGTGTCAGAACCTCCCGCAGCGCCTTCCCAGCCAATCAGCTGTTTCTTCTGGCTCCATTTCAGTCCCAGTCTGTACTCTATTTAAAGGTCTGAAAGTCAAAACTGACCTCAAGAAATAGCTAGCAGGTGACAGCTGCTAAGCCCCTGAGGCTTTAAATAGAAGAAGACACGCCTCAGAAGTTTCCCTCGAGTGGTCCTCTGTGGTCAAAGGGATCTTTCAGGAAAGTCGCCCTGTTAATCATTGATGACTGCACAGGTGTCCCTGCCTGGTGGCAGCCAAGTTAAGCAAACAGTGGGCAGCCATGCCTCCTTTTGCCAGGAGACAGATTTCGCTCATTATTATCTGTGGGAAAATGCCATTTGTTATGCCGGAGGAAAATGCATTGCTTTTCAAAACGAGTGAGAGGAATGTATCTATTGATCAATTATTATTTCATCTTATGCTAGGAATTGTTGAAGTTCAGATACGGGATTCTTCACCACAAGAGACTTCAGCTCCTTAAGAGTCATCCAAAAGCAGAGCCAGACAGACCCCTAGGAGCTGTGAAATAAGATGACAAATAAGGGGGTTGACCGTCAAGTTCACCCCCACCTAAAAACATGCAGATTTAAAAATATTTAAAAACCCTGAACTGACCTTACAAAACCCAGACATAGCTGCAGGCGAATCTGGCTCACACAGGCTGCCTTGCTTTGCTGGCTCTTGGGTTAAGCAAAGAGATTATAAAAATCATCAAAGTCTTAGAAATGTTGCTGCTGGTTTGCTGGTTGTTTTCTTGTTTGGGTTTGGTTTTTTGTTCGTTTTTGCTTTGTTTTAACTATGTGGTTTAATTTTAGATAGCATGAGCTGACTCACTGCTATGAAAGATGAAATGATACAATTTTGCTATTCCTTCTACTTACACTTTCCCCTGCTCCATTTCTCATGGCTTATGTTTTTATTTTGTCAGGTTATAAACCTCATTGTGTTCTGTAATTGGGATACTCATAGTTACTTAATCTTTATTCTTTTTTAAAAATGGGTTTGGCAATCCTAAAATTTATATGGAACCAAAAAAGACCCCGAATCGCTAAGGAATTGCTGAAGAAGAAAAGTAAAGCTGGGGGCATCTCATTACCTGACTTCAGGCTTTATTACAAAGCTGTGATTACCAAGACAGCATGGTACTGGCACAAAAACAGAGAAATAGACCAATGGAACAGAGTGGAGAGCCCACATATGGACCCACAAATCTATGGGCAAATCATCTTTGACAAAGCAGGAAAAAATATCCAGTGGAAAAAGGACAGTCTCT
>PITA01032722.1:0-13610 GCA_004023965.1 Spilogale gracilis
CAGATGCAATGTTTCCTTTTCAAGTAAGTTTATACTTGGAGCACCTGGGAGGCTCAGTCGGTTGAATGTCTGCCTTCAGCTCAGGTCATGGTCCCCAGGTCCTGGGATGGAGCTCCGAGACCTATGGGCTCCGTGCTCGGCAAGGAGTCTGCTTCTGCCTCTCCCTCTGCCCCTCTGCCTGTTCATGCTCTCTCTCTCTCTCTCTCTCTCTCAAACAAATAAATAAAATCTTTAAAAAATAAAATAAGTGTCTACTTACTTTAGGTAGAATTGGAGACAGCTGAAACACAAATGCTCACCAAACAAAAGTATAAATGCCATGGGCATGTGGCCAAAGTCATCTGAGGAGTGGGTGAAGGACTCCACGCAGAAAGTACTGTCCGGTGTCCAAGTACCTGTCACCCAGGCTCACTTGCTGGGCTCCGTAGAAGGCCACAAAGTGGTGGGGGGTGTGGGGGTGACATGATTTTTCTCCCCAGGGAGTTTCTGCCCATGGAGACGAAGCCTCATTTTACTAGATCTGAAATGATGGTGTTGGCATAGCACCTACGGGGCAATGGACGGGCCACGCTAGGAAAAGCTCTCCTACGTGTGACCCCGGAGTCACTGCAGACAGCAATCCTCTGACGTCAGACCTCCCCACCTCCTACACTTCCCTCCCACCGACGCCAACAAGCAGTAGAAACGGGCAAAGAAAAGCATCAACTAGATGGCCGTATAGGACCCTGTTGGGGACCAGGCCACGCAGGGAGGCAAATGCCCACTAGGGCTATTCCCCCCAGTCACCCAAGCCCAAAGAGAGGAGCACTGGGAAAGCCAGAGCCTGAACGTTTAATTCAGAGGCAGAGGGTGTTATTAGAGCCATCTCAGTATTTAAGGAAATCATAGGCATATTAGGAAAAATGAGAAGGGTAACAATGAGAGACCTGTTCACTGAGTCCCGACTACACATCCCATCTAGCACTAAGTACAGGTATGAGAGGTTAGCTCAACCTTCAGGGGGCTAGGGGAAGTGGAGGGGGACAGGTATACACCAGGTACTGATGCAGCAGAATGGGATGCTTGTGCTGGGCCATAACACCATGTTCCAGGAGGAACACAGCCCAGAGAAGAGGTAACTCACCGTGCAGGAGACCTTACGAAAAGGCTTAAGACTTCATGCCTCTTCTTGCCCGGAACAGAGCCTAGCACATTGTGGGTGCCCAACAGATATTTGCTAAAGTGGTGAATGGATCAGAAGCCTGTGATAGGACTCATGATGGTCCCCAAAGATACCCACGTCCTAATCCCCAGACCCTGTGACTATCGCGTTACATGGCGAAAGGGGACTTGGCCAACGTCATCAAGGTCGCACTTGAGATGCAGAGATGATCATGGACAGTCCCGCTGTACCCTAAATTCAACCCCAAGTTGCTTGTAAGAGGGCAATTTGACACACAGAGAGGAAAGGGCAATGTGGCTGCAGACACGGAGAGACCGGCCACAGAGGCAGAGGAGTGATGGGACCACAGGCCAACGAATAGGAACGGCTGCCTGAGTCGGATGAACTGTTCTCCCTGGAGCCTCCCAAGGAAGCTCAGGCCTGCTGACGCCTTAGTTTGGGCCCCTAAGACTCAGTCCAGGTCTCTGGACTCCAGAACTATAAGAAAACAAGACTCTGTTGTTTTTAAGCCACCGAGTTCATGTGATTCTTTCCAGTAGCCACAGGTAAGGTAATTAACATGGCCACTGCTCTGGGAAGAAATTCTACGCAGAGGGAGCTACAAAAGCTGTCTGGGCAATGCCAAATAGTTGGGAGGGCCTAGGGATCCCAAGGTGAGGCACCCCTAGGATGAAGCGGCTTGAGAAGGAGGAGTCTGGCTTGGCCGTGTAGGATTGATCGAAGACCAGGGGCCAGAGGCAGGGAACTCTGCCAAGAGGCTCTTGAGGCAACGCCGGCATACAAAGGGGATGAGAGCCAGGCCTCGGGGATTAGCAGTGGGAACGAGAGAAAGGGCCGGCACAAAAGAAATTTCAAAGGCAAAATTGATGGGGCTTCGTGAAAGATTAAATATAGCAGATGAAGGAGAAATTTCTTCCAGCTGTAGAGCTGAGACCAGCAGAGAGGGAGAGACTGGTGGAAAGGGGGACATTTCTAAATGTTGCTAATGATAGCCAGTTGGTCGTAGAACCATCCCAGGGCCGTGATTTGAGCTGCTCCAAGCGTCAGAGAAACAGCAACGGGATCAACACTCTCCGTGCCTGGCCACCAGCAGCTGGAGGAAAATACGATCGCCAGAGCTCCCGGTTAGAAAACATGGGCGAGTTCCCTCTGCCTACCTCCACATCTCCCCTCCATGAAAGCCTCCCACGGCCTTGATTTCTAGAGTGGGGGGGGTGTGGAGGAGAATGGGGTGGAGTGGACGGAGGAGGAGAAGAGAAACCGGGGGAGAGGAGAGAAGGAGACAGAGCGCAGGTCAGAGCGTCCTCAGCCCATGGTCACCCAGTGCCCGCTGGGGAACCCTTCAGGTGGCTCAACTCGCTGCACTGAGCACGTCTCCCTCCGAGAGACCACGGCTCTCCCGGGGCCCCCGCGGGACCGAAGCTGCCAAGCCTCAGTGCTCATCTTGGCTTGGGCGTGGGGAAGACAGAACACTGAGATTCCTGCATTTACTTACTAGTCATGATTAGCATCTCCTGTGTGTCAGCACCTGTTAGATGCTCGGAATCCTCACCGAATAAGACAGGTCCAGTCCTGGCGATGCCGATAAATATTACCAAAAATAGCCTTAAAAAAAAAATCTCCGTCTTTTCCAAAAGCATTGAACTGGTGAGTGTGCAAATGTTCTCTGGACCAGACCAAGGCCTCATTCCATCTGAGCCTGTCTACTTTGGGGGCTCCAACAACATGCTGAGCAAAAGGAAGTCACGTGGCCTGTCTCTTCGGACGAAGTCCCCCGAGGAATGCACCGTGATTGCTGAGAAACCAATTCAATCATACCACGTCCCAGCAGGTTACCTCACTGCGCACGCCAGCCCTTCCCATGCTCATCCACTCGCCTGACGATGATTTATTGAGTGCCCAGCGTGGGCCAGGTGTGGACGAAGGGCCCACAGCCCAGCAGGTGCACGCCATTCTTCTGCGCTTCCTGTCAGCGCTGGTGAGGGCAGGGACACACGGCAGGAAGCTGACGGCCAGGCTGCATGAAGACCTGACCCCAAAGCCAAGGGCTGGCAAGGGACGGAGCCAGAAAAGATGCCCGACACCCTCATTCCGGTTCTAACCCCTTCCCTCAGCGCTCCACCCAGTTCCATCACCGAGAACCGTCCACCTGCTGAGCCGTGGCCGGGACTTTGGCATTCATTACCCACCGTGCTCACATGTGTCCCTTCACCTGAGTCCCCTGGCAACACCGGCGGCAAGGTTTTTGCCCCCATTTTACAGACGGTGAAATGGAGGCACACGGAATGTCAGAATTTCTCCCAAGTTACACGGCTGGTAGGCTGCCGAAGGGAGGCAAGAGTCCAAATCTTGAGACTTCAATGTTTTCTTTTCTCTTAACACTGAACTTCTCCTCTTTGTTCCTGGCACCGTGTCTTCCCACCCTCCCCCCGCAAAAAATCACAACCCAACCAAAAAAATAATAATAATTAAGTTAAATTAAAAACAGAAATGTCTTCTCCTCTCTGGAATCTGGCAGCAGGCAAGCCTCCCGAGAACACTTAGTGATTTCCAGGGGAAATCTGACCATCGCTAACGTCCAAAGACACTGCAGTGTTTTCAATTAGGGAGCTGAAAGTTTTGGCTTCAGAGGTAAGGGAACAGTGGAGAATGCTCCAGGAGAGAAGGACTGACCTCTCTCAGAACCCCCTCTGTTCCCGGCTAATATGTCAATAGCCTTTTAAATGGAACGTTATGTGTCTGGGATCTGACCGTCAGACTCATCCTTTCGGGGCAGGGTTTAGGGTTGGCTTTTTTTTTTAATCTAAAGTTGATTGCCTCTCTCATTATCAAAGCCACCATCCATCTGGTCCCACTTTCTTAAGGGCTGCAGCCAGGAACAGAACTGGAAATGTGTTTTTACTTGAGGTTTTAGGATTCCCTCCTCCCGCCTTGTTGAGGGTTGTTCAAGGTTTCACGTTGTCGCTGCAGTGCGGCCTTCCAGTCGTGGGTGGCCTGGCTGCGCCATTTGAAGCTAATTTACAGCTTCGTCTGGGACAATCGTCACTTTAATTAACCAAAAGCACCAAAAATTAGATGAGGGTGGGAGGTGCCAGGAAGGAGAGGGGGGAGCGTGCTCGGCAGCAAGAAAGGACTCCTCAGGCTTTGCTAGATCCCGCCTTTCGGTACGAAGGGCAATCTTCCCCTCTCCTTGCCACCCACCTTTTGAAACCCAAACACGCACAGACGCCATAAAAAATTCAGTGTGTTGTTTTCTGAAAGGTTTCGTGGGGAAGATAAGAACTCCGAGTTGGTTTCCACAAATCCAAGCCAAAACTGTTACTAGGGAAAAAAGGTGCATAGCGCTGGATGATGGGAACCTCCTCCCGTAGCACTGGGTGAACCAGAGAGAGGAACCTGGTGCTGGAATTGGGGCGGGGGGGGAGGGTCAGTCAAGAGGAGGGGGAGGGGATTTACTTCACCCCATCACAGGAAGCGTTTTCTTCCCAGGCTGTAGGAGATCATTTGTTCCTCACGCATCCCGTAAGTATGCATTAACCCCTTATTATGGAGCAAGCACTATGGGGGAAAGAAGAGCCTCTAAGAGGCTTACAGACTTCATCAAAATGACAACCAACGTTTGTGCCTCTCTTGGCGGTCTCACACGTTCTCGTGTAATCCTCGCCACAACCCTGGGGAGCACGCAGCATTATCAGTCCATTTAAAAGGCTCAGAGAGGTCAAGAGGCTTGCCCCTGACCACACAGCTATGAAGTGACAGGGCAAGAACCCAAACCAACTGGGGTCTGTCCCTGAAACCCATGGTTGGGGATTAGAAACACGAAAGCAATGGGGACAGAAGTGGTGTTAAATCTTTGAGGACCTCCGCACAAAGAGGACTGGGAGTCATTTCTGCAATGAAGTGCCGTGCCCCAGCCCCCACCCCCGCCCCCTGCCCTGCCACCACCTTGAGACGCAGGTCGGTGACGTGGCCCAGAGACGCAGCTCTTTGACTAGCTCGGGGGAGTTCCGTGCCCTCACTCATCACCACATAAACTGTCGGTGACAAAACCGAGCACATCATCTCTGGCTCGACTAGACAGTCTAAAGCTGAAACAGGCAGATTATAATCTATCTGCTCTTACACACCAGCAAGTATCTGAAAGTAATTTGAGAGCCATTAACTGATGCTTGCATAACGTCTGGCTCATACCAGATCATCCAAAAACACTGGCTATGATTGTTATTCCCCAAATCCTCGCCCTCCTCCCCCCCAGAGCTGGAATCTCAGAGTTGGAAGGAAAAGACAGAAAGGTCCTTGATCCCACCAAAAATACAGATACGTTACGGAATTATGTACTCTACAGTGAGAGCTAACACGGAGCACTTAGCTTGTGGTAAGTACTATTATGCTACTTTAAGCGCATTAATTCTTAGCACAACCCTGTGAGGTCTTTGATTACCCTGACAGATGCAGAATCCGAAATAAGAAGGAGTGAAACATCTTCTCGCCCAACCAGACTCAAGCCCAGGCAGCTTGCGCCCCAGCTAGGAAACTTAGCCAGGACGCCATTTAACCTGTCCAAGTCCTCCCTACCACCCTGAAGAACGGGCTGTCTGCCTGGGCTCCACCATCCCAGCGCAGTGTGCTCACGCCCTCCACAGACAGCCCCCTGCATTTGAGGGCAACGGACTTGGGTAGAAAGTTCCTCTCGACGTTGAGCTGGACTTCCATTGCACCTGATAACGCCTGGACATCCAAGAACAACGCAACTCTTTTTCCCAAACTTCAATAGGTACAGGGGGTCCCCCGAAGTGCAAATCTGTTTCTACAGTACCGGGGTGGGCCTGGTGTCCTGCATTTCTCATCAGCCCCCGCGATGCCGCCGCTCCTGGTCCACGGAACGCACTTCACGGGCGGAGGTTCTAGATCAGGAGTAGGGTCGAATCCAGCCCGCCGCCTGTTTCCAGAAACAACATTTTATGGGCACCGGTCCACGGTCCATCTGTTTACACACCGTCTCCGCCTGGTTCTGTGCGAGAGCAGAGTCGTTGTGAGAGAAACAGCCAGGCCCACAAAGCCTAAAATAGTCATCCCTTTATAGGAAAGGTTTGCCGACCCCGTGCTTTACGTGCCTGCCCTTTAGGTCTCTAAAAGCAACGCCGTGCCCTCCAACCACGTCCTCTGAGCATTCTCACCTCACCACCTTCCCTATCAGGCTGGAACTCAGGTCCCCTCGGCATCCTGGGCTCTGACTCCCGAACACCCTCAGCTTTGCTAGAAGCCCTCATAAAGGGAGACCATCACCCCCCAGTACTCAGAGACCATTCCCCCCTGATCCTGAGGCTCTGTTCTCTGTGTGGGGGGTCAGCAGCTAAATCTCTGCCCAGTGCCTCTGCCCCCCATCCTCACCACGCACTCCCACCTTCCCCACCCCACATCCTCCCCGCCTCCCCTGCGCTCTGTCTCCTGCACTCCCCCACACTCTCCACTGCCCCCCAGACTCTCCTTGGGATTTCTGTTTAATAATTGATACCAACTGCTGCAGATGCAGAATGTCAGTTGTCAGGAGCATAAGGCATTCCACACCCAGGCTGCGGTTAAGCGGGTAACCCCCCCAGAGGCCGCGCAGAGCAGCTCTGCTCCATCCCACCCTGCAAGTGGGCCTCTCTGGCCTTCTGCACACAGCCTCCCACTGCCGGAGGGCGAGCACCCAGGACTGGGAGATGGCCAGGGGCCTGTTCATAACGCCAGCACCACTGCGTCCGTGATCTCAAGGCCTGTGCTCACTCAGGGGCGTCTTTAGTGGCTGGTCCTCAGTGAGGACCCTTAGACTGGCTCGTCTCGGAGGTGGGGCAAGAACCCTTCCCTGAGATGACTCAGGATGGAAGAAAGTTCTGGATACACCTCAGACCTGCTTTTTCAAAAAATGCCTTTCCTTATCACAGTATCATCCAGTAGGGCTTTCAGTGATGATGAGAACGTACTGTGCAGCTCAATAGGGCAGCCATTAGCCACACAAGGCTACTGAGCATTTGAAATGTGACTACTGAAACTAAGGAACTATATTTTTAATGCTAACTAAATAGCCACACGTGGCTAGAGGCTCCTATATTGGATAGCAAGTAGTCAGCTCATGCGTGAGACTTACTAGAATTCGATCTTCCCACTCTGCAGGACCTAGTCAAAAAGTCCCTTGGGAGAAATGACATTTAGGGCGACCTGAGTCACTGGTTCCTCAGGATGAATCCAAGCACTGAGAATAGGGATTAATTTGGGGAGGCCAGGAAAGGGGGTTCTGGGGATCACTGGGGTCCAGGGACGGGTGAGAACGGGGAAGATGCAGACCAGTCGGAGACCAACCCAACAAACCAACCAAATAAGAGTTTGGCCAACCCGGGACCCAGCTGGGACCCAGAAGCGACCATCTGCCGGTACGGAAGAAAGTTCTATCCGATTCTACTGAAAGACTTGACACTTGATAAATGGCAGGAAGGGAGGAAGAGAAGGAAAGAAGAAGAGGTGGGGAGAGGAGACTGATTCATCCTGTCCTGACCCTCAAGGAATCTGTAAGCTTGTTTAGGAAATAGAGTCGCAAAAGCTCAAACAAGTGGAGAACACTGAGGAGCTCTGGTTGGCGACGCTCCTGTACAAAAGAGAAATTCCAGGAGTGGGGATGTCAGTGGGAGCTGAAGAAATCCTGAGCGAAGAGGCAGTCGGTGTGGGTCAGGCACTGGGCAGGTTTCGTCTCTATTACACAGGAAGAGGAGGCTTTCTGGGCAGAAGGAAGTCTTGAGCAGACGTGGAAAGGCAGGGACCAGAAGATAGGCAGGCTAAGCGGGCAACGGACCCCAATCACTGAAGGGGGTACGGGCCAGGCGGGGAAGAGAGTCAAGGTGGGAGAGCCAGCTTGCACTTGGGGGTCAGGAGAGCTGCAAAGCAGGAGTGGGGACTTCGGTATTTTTCTTGTTGTCTCAGAAGGTGAGAAGTTGAACAAGATTCCTGCAGAGAAGCAACGCCCACGGTCAAGGCTCAGGAGGGGCCAGTGGCTGAGCTCCCACAGACTAGCAGCACACGCGCGGGACATGCTCCTCGAGCTGGCTGAAGGTTTCTCAGAGCCACACTGTGGTCCAGGCACCTCCTGTCCCATGCCCACTCCCCCCCTCCCTCCTCTCCAGGGTGTGGACTCCTGCCTGCTCCTTGCCCTTCACCCTTCACAGGGAATTCCCCAATGACTGTTGTGCAGACCTAATTCTATCTCGGGCCCTGCTTTTTGTAGGACCTGAAATAACACAGTAGGAAATAGAGAATTCTATTATGTCCTAAGAGGTTGTTGTTCCTTGAAGGCTGTGGCAGCCCCCTGACCGAGGCAGCCCCTGGTGACGTCTCTGGAGCCTCGGGCGTACCCCGAACATGTGTGCAGTATGAATACGCACCAGCCACAAGAAGGGGTAGGGCCACCAGGAGCAGGGACATGGGAAAGGCAAGTCTTCTAGTTTGCCCGGGCAAATCCTGACGCTGGGCCCCAGTGGCCTCCCCCACCGCGTTCTGACCCTCGCCCGCTTCCGGCCGTGACCACAGAGTGCCAGCCCTGTGAGTGCCCCACAGCAGCGTGCCCTGAAGGCAGGAGCCAACCCTGCTCACATCAGACATGCCCCCCACCTCTGCTCCGCTTTTTTCAAATATGGGCACCAAATGTTTTAAACTTTTGATCGAGCAGTGATAAGAGAAGTGTGAGGGGTTGGGGGGGGGGGTACAGGGATGCGCCGAGTCGCTGGTGATGCGTTCCGGTGGGGGAAGGAGTAGGGAGGAGAGGGGGCTTCTGTCGCTCCGGTTCCTCCCCTGTTACCGGCCTCCCTGGTCAAGTGACGTCCTAGGCCGTCAGATGAGACACCTCCAGAAACCTCGCCTCCTCACCAGGTCCGCTCATCCCGCTGTTTAAATCAGACTTCTCAACCTCAGTACCAAGGACCTGAGCTCAGGACCTGACAGTGCTGGCGGGGGTCGCGGGGAGTGGGGCTGTCCCGTGCGTTGTAGGGTCTGGTCTCTACCCTCAGACCCCAGTAGCACTCCCCAGCCTCGGTGGTGACAACCAGAAGTGTCTCCAGATATTACCCAAGTCCCATGGAGGATCTAAGGCATCCTGCTTGAGAACCACTGATTTAAGTCATCAGCAGCAATCCCACTTTGGACAGAAGAAAATAAACTCGAGTCCTGTGGGCTGTTTCTCTCCCGTCAACCTCCCTGCAGTGATACAGTTCTCAGGTCCTACCGGGGCTGTGGCTACCCGACACTCCCGAGATGGCATTTCCAGACCTGGTCCCAGGGGGCCCCCGGCCCCTCCCCAGGCTCTAGAACCTTCTGTGTGTGTCCAGCCCCATCTTACCAAATCCCATCGGGCAGACAGCCCGGCCAAGCCCAGCAAACAGCCGCGGTGGTACGTGTGCCTCGAGGGTCTTCAGGTTGTCTTATTTATGGATGCCAGTGCTTTCGGGCATGGATCAATGCTGTAGTTCTGCTTCCCCTCACTGCATTTAAAAGGAACTAATCCAAGCAGGGATTAAATTTGCTGCCCATCACCGAATATCTCTTGATTTATTTATTCATTCAACAAAAAGTTATTGAGTTCCTTCTGGATGACAGGCACTGCGTTAGAAGCTAGGGATATAATCATGAATCAGACAGACACAACCCTGTCCTCCCCAGGCTGCTGGGCTGGGAATCCTTGATCCACCATCGAGTAGCGACTAGTGACATGGCTTTGTCTGTTTTAACCTCTGTAAGGCCCAGTTCCTCATCTGGAAGATGGAGGTGGCGGTGGCTCCCAGGGCGGTGGGAATTAGACAGAAGAGAGCACGCAGAGCCACTTAGTGCCATGCCTGGCACGTGTTACCACAACAAAATCTCAGCCTGCAGTGGAGGTTGTCATTGTTATTATTCAAGATGTTGCATTCATGGCTTTATAGCCTAGTGGGAGAGACAGATTTAACAAGCAATTATATAAAGTGTGATAAGTGACCTGAGGACGAGACACACAGAACGCATTGGGGTGCAGGTGTGAGAGGACAGGGCTCCAAGACGCTTCTGCCAGGAAGACGTGCTGCCTGAGACCTGAGGCTGAGGTTAAAAATTAGCTGGAAATAGATGAGTCGGTGCGGAGCAAACTGCAGGCAGAGGGAAGGGCATGTGTTAAGGCTCAGAGGCCGGATCCTGGGACGGGGGGACCTGACGGGGTTCAGAGCGGCTGGAGCAGCACAGATCCTGGGGTCACACCAATCAGGTGTCGCTGGGGTCACACCAGTCAATCTCAAGGTCGCTGACGTGACCCTAGAGCAAAGGGAGGTCGGGAGAGCTTCCAGCAAAGGAGGGGTGTGCTCAGATCCCCTTTAGAAAGCTCACTTTGGCTGGAGAGTGGAGAAAGGATTGGAGGAATGGACACCGAGGTGACAGCGGCCTGGCCTGAGGAGTGAGGACAGGAAGGGGAAGAGGCAGAGGGGCTCCAAGTCTGCAGAGCAGCGGGCTCTGATGCACACGGTAGATGACCCATAAATATCTGAAGAATCAGAGAGCGAATGGATTACAACAATCCAGGCTTTGGGGAACCGTTTAGGTCCTGTAGTGTCCAGCCCAGGGGGCAGTTTCAGGAAGCTGATTCAAAACAAAACAGAAAATGGCTTTCTCCCCAAATCATCTTCCCCCATGGGCAGCTGCACTTGCACGGACAGAGAGAGAGGGGATGCAAACCAGGCAGAGAAGGATGACAGTGTCGGGCTCAAGGGGCTGCCATTGTGTGGTGAGGCCACAGAAACTAAGTCCAGAGTCTGGAAGGACAGGAGCTCAGAGGGAAGAGATCAAAGGGTCTGAAGTCATGCCCCAGGCTCCTGAGGCCGGCTGCTGACAAAGGAGCTCATGCAGATAAAGCACCCTGGTGTGTAAGGTACTCTGCATGGGGGGTTGTCTCCTGGAGAGTCTCGTTTTCTTGATTATTGTTGTGGCTGTGACTAGCTGTGTTCTCCATCTGCAATTTGCTTTTAGAATCCACATCACGTCTAGGGATCTGCCCTGTGGGTCCACGGGGCTCTGCCTCACCTTTCCTATCCGTAGCCCAGGTATATGCTAAACCTGGGCGAACTCGGCCACTCCCCCAGGTGCATTTAACACAACAGGTAGAAAATCCAAAACACCTTCCCCTTTAAGGATAGTATGGGCCAAAAAACAGAAGTATCTTCCAAAAGCTCAGGATAAGATCCAGAATGGTAGAGTTTAAGGGTCCCCAAAGCTTGGTGGAGTTGGGGGACATCCCCAACCTCAACAGTGTAGGCCCCCTTGGGGCAACAGTTCAAATGTAAGATTGAAGAGTCGCAATGGCTGAGAAGCTGGGCAGAGACATCACTTCTAGCCTTGGCCATTGTCCATGCCTGGCTTAGCCCACACCACACACAGCTGTGGTGGTAAAGGGAAGGTTCTCCTAGCCTTCCCCTGGGATGGACGTCCAAGCCGACACTGTAGCCCAAGCTGGACTTCGGAGCTAGAGTAGAGAGAGCTCCTTCCAAGGAGAAGGAGGTGCATAAGAGGAGTTCCTTGTTTCTGTAAATGTCTTCACTGGCCATGGTGGCCTGTCTCCTGACCCAGAGCACACAGGTCTGCCCTCTGGGAGAGAGAGAGAAAGCACAGGCTAGACTCTGGCAGGAGCGTCAGGTCAGAGGGTAAGAACCAAAGCAAGGCCAAGGATGCTGGGTGAGCAGTCACCCCTGGTGATGCCCGAAGTTCCACACTAAAATTAGCCTCCAAGCCCACTAGCCTGAAATTCCACCACCCCGTCGGAGTAGGCCACGCAGCACCCAAGCCCCCCACGGAGGAGCTGGGCATCACCACGGTTCCCACAGGGCTCAAGGAACACCCCCAGATGAGACCCAGAGAGATGCTGGGTCTGGGCTACCACTTTGTCAAGTCCTGGCTTGGAGCCTTACTGTGTGTCACAAGCAAGTGACGCAGCCTCTCTGGGGCACCCTTTCCCAGTCACATAAATGGGAGCCAGATTGGGCCCTGTCCACCTCCCAGGGCTCCTGGAAGCTCACGTGAGCTCTGGGTGTGCTGTCCAGAGGGGCACGGGGCAGGGGAGCCAGGAAGGGGCTCTACACCAAGCCTTGGTTTTGTTATCCATAAGATGGAATGATGACAGCCCCTCCCCTGTTGACTCTTATGAAGAATGCTGTAGACGCTGCAGGAAGCTCGCGACAAAAGGGAGGGTGCTGACAGTCGTCACCAAGATAATAATTATGGGGGCGCCTGTGTGGCTCAGTGGGTTAGCGGCTGCCTTCGGCTCAGGTCATGATCCCAGGGTCCTGTGGGTAGAGCCCAGGACCCAACTCCCTGCTCATCAGGCTATCTCCTTCTTCCCCCTATTCATTCTCTCTCTCTCTCTCTTGCAAATAAATAAATAAATTATTTTTTTAAAGATTTTATTTATTTGACAGAGAGAAACAGCGAGAGAGGGAACACAAGCAGGGGGAGTGACAGAGGGAGAAGCAGGCTTCCCGCCGAGCAGGGAGCCCGATGTGGGACTCGATCCCGGGTCTCCGGGATCATGGCCTGAGCCGAAGGCAGTCGCTTAACCCCCTGAGCCCCCCAGGTGCCCCCGTAAATTATTTTTTAAAAAGAGGAAGAGAAATAATCATCATGTGTGACGAAGCTCACAAGCTATAGTCCGGGGTATGCCCCTCGGTGTCAGAGAGGACTTAGCCTCCAGCACCGGGAAGCTCAGCAGACCCCCAAAGATTCCAGGTTCTTGAGTCAGCTCTTCTCATAGGAGGTGTGCCCAGGGGCAGCAGGGGAGGGCGCAAGGTCGGCAGGTGGCCGAGGAATCGGAGCCTTCCAGAGAAAACTCAGGGTGGTGGGCGGAGCAAAAGGGTGGAGCCTTTGTGGCCCCTCTTTCGGTTGTTTTGAATTCTCTTGATCCGGAGCCTGCGGCCCCAGCGCCCTCCGCATCGCCCCTCCTCCTCCGTGGGGCCTCCTAACATAAGGATGTCTGATTTTTGCCCAACAGCAGAGCTTTCTCTACCTGCCTTACATTAAACTGGAATAACGTCCTGACAAAACTCAGAAGCGGCCCCGATCTCCTGAAAGAACTGGCCTCGACTCACCAGTGTGGCCCTCGGGGGGGCGGGGGCTGAGTCACTCCCAGATCTTCAGAAGGTCAAGTCCTAATCCCATCCCTGCACGCAACAGATAAGGAAACTGAGTCTCAGGCGGGGAGCGATGCGCCCGAAGTTGCAAGGTAGCAAGGGAACCAGGAGCCTCTTGACTCGCCTCCACCCCCCACGACCCCGCAAAATAAACAAACCCCACCTGGAGCCCGCATCCTGCCTTTCAGCAAAACATCCTAAGAAACCCGGTTCGCGATTCTTTCCCAAGTGTGGTCCTCGGAGGCTCTGGGCAGCGCCCGCGCGCACCGTGGCCGGCTGGCGAG
>PITA01032723.1:0-12779 GCA_004023965.1 Spilogale gracilis
CATGCTTAGGACCATACAAGATGCTGAACACAACATGTTGATGTGCTAGAGGTGGCTCTAGCTTTCACAGAGCAAGCAGTCTTATTGATAAGACTCATAATTGATCATCATGGTGGAGCATGTGCAGTGACCTCTCAGTGTAGGTAGAGGGCTCTGAAGAAGCTTTGAGATGCTGATTCAGACAAGGGTAGTTGGGAGGTTTCTACTATGTTAGTGACATTTCAGCTAAGACTTCAGGTTTGAGGAAGTATTCCTGGCAATGGTCACAGTTGGGGAGAAGTTAATACATTCAGTGTAGGTGGATGGCAGAAAAATAATTGGTATGTAAGCAGAAGACAAATTATGATGTGGCTTTTAAGTCACATTCAGAAAATTTTAATCTATTACCAGAACCATAGGAAAGCTCAGAATGGACTGAAGCATTCTTCCTCTTCCAGGATTTGTGGCACATTTCTCTGAATCTCTTTTTTTAATGACTCCTTTTCCTTTCCCCAAACCTGGAGTCCATCTCCCCTTTTCTAGGCTAATATGAGCATAAACTAACAGTCAAAAATATTTATATGTGTTTGAAAAGCTTTATAATTACAAATTTATGCTTGCTGATATAAAAGAATCATGAAAAACTGGGAACTTTTAAATTTGGTTTTAATTTCTCTTTCCAACTCTACTTTCCTTCTACCATCCCCACAATAAAGGTAATTAGAAAGCTAAATTAGTCATATTTTCAGATTTGAAAATCTTAAAATCTTGAGTTTCCTTTGTTCAAACAGAAAAGTTAAGACATTTTAAAAATTAGTTTTGTGTCCTAATGTCTTTTTTTTTTAAGATTTTATTTATTTATTTGACAGAGGGAAACACAACAAGAGAGGGAACCCAAGCAGGGGGAGTGAGAGAGGGAGAAGTAGGCTTCCCGCCGAGCCAGGAGCCTGATGCGGGGCTCGATCACAGGTCTCCAGGATCATGACCTGAGCCGAAGGCAGTCACTTAACCAACTGAGCCACCCAGGTGCCCCTCTAATGTCCTTTTTTATTTCAAGTTTTTATTTAATTTCCAATTAGTTAACATACAGTATAATACTGGGTTCAGTAGTAGAATTTTGTGATTCATCATTTATATACAACACCCAGTGCTCATGACAAGTACCCTCCCTAATACCTATCACCTGCTTATCCTATCCCCCATCTTCCCTCCATCAACCCTCAGTTTGTTCTCTATAGTTAAAAGTCTTTTTTATGATTTGTCTCTCTCTTTTTCCCCTTATGTTCATCTGTTTCATTTCATAAAATTCCACATACGAGGGAAATCATATGGTATTTGTCTTTCTCTGACCTATTTCATTTGACATAATACAGTTTAGCTCCATTCACATCATTGAGATTTGTAAGTTTTCATTCTTTTTCATGGCTGAGTAATATTCTATTGCCATGCACATGCACACACCCCTCATCTTTTCTTTATCCATTCAGCAGTTAATGGACATTTGGGCTCTTTGCATAATTTGGCTAGATTGGTATTGCTGTTGTAAACGTTGGGGTTCATGTCTTTTTGTATTCTTTTGGTAAATGCCTAGTAGTGTAATTGCTCGGTCTTAGGGTAGTTCTGTTTTTAGCTTTTTGAGAAAGCTCTGTATTGTTTTCCAGAATGGCTGTGCCAGTTTGCCTTCCCACCAACAGTGTAAGAGGGTTCCCTTTTCTCTGCATCCTTGCCAACACCTGTTGTTTCCTGTGTTGTTAATTTATCTTATAGATTATGTCATTTGCAAGTATCTTATCCCATTCCAGTTTGCCTTTTATCTTAAATCACATACACAAACTCAAATGTCAACATGAACAGTGTAAGTAAGCTATAAGAGTAGATTTGCTCATGCTTAAGAAGTGAATAAGTAGTTTAAATAACTGTAAGACTTAGAGGAATAATTGGAGATTTTGGATATAGCCTGTATATTATGTGAGTAACTAACTACTGCTAATTTTTAAACGTAATAATGGCATTGTGGTTATGTAGAAAACGTTCTTGTAGGTATTTTTTTCATAGAGATGAATACTGAAACATTTATCGTTGAGTATCATGATGTGTACTTTGCCAACAAAGGTGAAGAAGTATAAAACAAAATGAGTAAAATTGTTAGGCACTGTCTAACCTGACAAGAAATCTTATAAATTGCCAGATATTCAGTTTTTCAAAAGAAATTATAGCCAGATTCTTATATGAAACCACCTGTGTTTTAAATATTGGTATTTAATTAATCAGTATATAAACATTCTTTATTCCAAACAAAACAGACTTAATACCTTTAAGAGATCTTTGGGATTTCTAGTTTAGGCTCATATACAAGTGTGGGAGAATTGGGGCTGAGATTTGGGAAGTGAGGAGGCAGAAGCAGAAGCAAGTAGAGATGTTGAATTCATTCCCTAAACTAGGAACCATACTTTGTCCTTGAAATTTTGAAGTAATACATGCATGGTAGGTGGTCGGATTGAAAGATATATGTTTCAGAAAGATGTGATTTTCAAATAAAAGAAAAAAGAATGATGTTGGTTTTGAATGTATCCCTATTAGGTATAAATATGAACTTGTGTCTGTCCAGTGTTAAATTTTTGCTTTAATTTGAGATATCTATCCTCCAATGATTTCACTATTTTGTGCTCCTCTGGTGGGATAGTCTATAGAATGGATTTAATTTTATTAAGTAGCTCGAAGTAATAAATATGACATCTATTTATTTATTTATTTATTTATTTATTTATTTATTTTTAAAAATTTAATTGACAAAGAGAAACACAGCTAAGAGGGACTAGAAGTAGCGGGAGTGAGAAAGGGAAATTCAGGCTTCCCGTTGAGCAGGGAGCTCGATGCAGGGCTTGATCCTGGACTCCAGGATCATGACCTGAGCCAAAGGCAGATGCTTAATGACTGAGCCACACAGGTGCCCTAAATATAACATTTATTATAATTATTTTGTTGTGTGAAGTTCACATTTGCTATGAATAGTTTATAATTATTGCTTTGATGAAATACTAATTTGTAGAAAGTATTAGGGCTGATTATGCCTAAACATGGTGCGATCAGTAAATGGTCCACTTTGTAGTCTAGTCTAGAGAAGAGTGCTGGTCTGAACTAGGAATATACAATGGGGATGTAATAAGTAAGTGATGAGAGATAATTTTGATTGAGTTAGTACTTATAATACAGAGATAAATATAATTTTCAAAGAGGTTTACTGTGTTTCAAGTTTAATTAACTAGGTGACTCATGGAATCATCTACTGAGCTAGAAAAGACTGATGTAAAAGCAATTTTGGGTGGGATTTTGGAGATGCTGATATGAGATGCCTAGGAACTTTCTGCTAAAGATGCACATGAGTCATTTAAATATTGATTTGAAGCTTAATAGTGTAATCTGTGCTGTAATGGAGATTTAAGATTACTAATTTAGTGATGATATTTAAAGAACACAAATTGTCATGGAAAATGTTTAGGAAAGAGAAGGCTTGAAGGATAGTGCAGTAAATACTCTCATTTTAGTCTTCCCAGTTTCCATTCCCTTATTCTTCTAACATGAGAGTGTGCACTTGATCTAAACTAGACCAATCATAAATACTCCTTTCCCTTGGTTACAGTTCTTGGTAAAAGGAGTAGGTATGGGACTCAAATGATGGTAATCAGAATTAAAACTAGAGCTGGGAAAAAGATACTCTTTTCTGTTCTTATAAGATGTGTGAGTAGATGACCTTAGAAGCAGTTCTTGTATGGAGAAAGGAAGATTTTTGTTTCTCTTTTCTCAAAGTCAGTTTTTTAAAAGCCAGTGTATTTTCTTTGTTGGTTTAAGTTAATTCTATTCTAATATACAACATTTTCAAGAAATTAAAATGTAAAGGACTAAATGCATAGGATTGTATTTGCAGGGGGCAGAAGGTTGATTAGGGGTTTAAAAAGAGGGTATTTCCCCCCACATACATATTATATATATATATGTTTAACTATAAAAAAATACCTTATGTTTAAATACCTGTAAAAAAGACCAAGTAATAAAGAGAGAATTATAGTGAATCAAACTGGAAATATTAACACTCGTTAATTGTGTGCCCCACAAATAAGGAGTGATTAAGACTGAGCTACACTAATAGTAGTTCATCTTGAATTTTACCAAATTCATCTTGAATTTTACTATTTTACCAAAGTAATCATAACAGAAAGAATATATTTTCCAAAAAGCTGTTTAAAATGGAGAATTTAAAACTTGTAAGAACATGTAATATATAATGTTACATAGTAATCTTAGCATTCAGTGTTTTTTTCTCTTACTCTTTAAGTTCTTTATTTCATGTAAGCAAAGTGATATATACTGAAATTAAAAGTTGGTTTTATTGTAATTAGTATATGACATATTAAATCTAAAATAGCATTTTTTTTTCAAATTCACTTAAGTTTTTTGAGATTTATCTGAGTTTTAGGAAAAAAGGAAACACATAACCACTGAAACCTTACTTAACCGGCTGTGCATGTGAATCTGATACCAGTACTTGATGTTAAACTCACTAGAAATTTGGACACATTAAGAGCTGTGGTGAGTACTCATAGAAGAGGGGATATAAGCCATGTAAATAGTCTTGGTTAGGGGCGCCTGGGTGATTCAGTTGGTTAAGCATCTGCCTTCAGCTCAGGTCATGATCCCAGGGTTCAAGGGGTTTCCCTGCTCAGTGGGGAATATGTTTTTGCAGCAATCCCCGCTTTGCTTCTTCCGCTCTCAAATAAATTATATTTTTTAAAAAAATGCCTGAGTTAGATTAAAGTTGGCAAAATCATTAATTAATATTTCTCCTAAGATTATGGTAAAACCCAATAAATTTATATTCCCACGGGATGGATTTATGCTAGAAAATATTACCTGACATATGGGTTGTGAGGCCTAGGCTAAAACTGTAATAAAGGGTCTCTATTTTGAAGGTATTTCATTCAAAAACAGATTAATTATCCTATTTGGATTTTTTTTTGTGGAACTTTTATAAAGCAGGTGGCTCTTTCTACTTTTTGGATCCTTTAATTTCCTACATGGAAATTGTGTTTCTAGAATAATACTATGAGTCTCATTGCTTTATTTGCTTGGTTATGAGAAGTAACTCTTTTGGATTTAAAATGATATGTCATTACTAAAGAAAGTAATTCACATAGAATTTCATTAGTAAGTAGATGCATTTTAAGGCCTCATTTTTATGGTTATTTAATAAAATTTGTCTTGGTCTTTCTATTTCCTTTTGGCCAGAGACAGATTTTATGGAAAGTGGATTATAATTACTGTATTTTAATTAAGAATCTATATGAAGAGAATAAAGGTGAATTGCATTTGTTACAGTACTTGTCTATGCATATTCATCTGAAAAGACATCTGTGATATTAATTTAAATATGTATGTTATATCCTTTTAAGAGTATGTAAGTAGATGCTCAAACTTAATTCTTTTAAATGTGTTATAAACAACCTTCTACTATGTTGATGGAATATACTGGATGCTACTTTTTAATTTCAAATAAATCCAAGTACTTCTAATGTGTATGGTGGCCAATTTGCAATTATGATCTCCATGATGAGATTCTTCCAGGAAATGAGAGGTACATTATAATTTAAATGGAGTTGTAGATCTGGTTGATTTTTTAATTTGTGACCTAGGGGTCAATAGTTATTGGGTGTAATAACCTTCCAGTAATGGGGAAATTCAAGGCACATTTGTATAATGAGAAATCATAACTAGTTATGGTTCAGGATGATGATTTTTCTCTTTGCCATTCTGATCTGATGCAATTCTGCCTTCATTTTATAGACTTCATACCTTTAGAATTTAAGACATATCTTTCCTAGGCAAAGTTATAAAGCTAGTCTTTGATTTATAATAAAGTTAATAATATCTACTATATTCAATGCAGTGCTACTTTTATATGCTTGCTACTTTTAAATCCATATTTTTATTATCTTTCTTATAAGTCTCATATTAGTGTTTGCCTAATACTTTGTTTCCTCAGGATTGTCTTTCAGATAATCAGATTTTCCTAGTTTTATTTATTTATTTAGCTAAATTAAAATGCCCATTTTCTAGGTAGAAGAAAATTCATAGCAGAGCTGTCCTTGTATAAAACTTTTTATTGCACATTAAGACAAAACTAAAATTTATTACGGGGTTGGAAACTAGCATTTCCAAGTTAAATGAGAATTACACATAGTAAAATAACATAAAATCTGATCTTTATTCATCATTACTGAATCAGAATTTAACCTTGAATTTAGAAAAATACAAATCAAAATAGAGTCAAAACTTTAAAAAGTGAAAGAAAAAGATTTTACCATATAGGAGATGTGATTTACTTATGAGTAACAATAACAAGGAAGAGGATAATACATTTTTGAGTAATTATGCTATAATGTGGAAGATTATCTCTCTTTAGGTTATTATCACATAGTTCTTTAGTTAATCTTCAGAACTACCAGGTGAAAAATCAACTGTCATTATAGCCGTTTAAAAACGATAAATATGAGATTAAAAAGATAAGTAACTAGGTCAAAGTCACATTTGGTATTAAGCCAGTTTAGGTCTTTGGGGTCTCCTGTGCTTTCTGCATCACTTCTCTTTGAAATATTTTCTTTGAACATCTGTTTCAGACCTACTGAATCAGAATTTTTGGTTGTGTCACATAGTAGTCTGCATTTTAACATCTGCACTAAAATTCACATTTCTTTTTTTTTTTATTGTTACTAAATTTTTTTTTCCAGTGTTCCAAGATTCATTCCCCATTCCCCACACCCAGTGTTCCACGCTTTAGGTGTCCCCAGTACCCACCACCAGGCTCTCCCGTCCCTCCACCCCCCTCCCTTAAATAAATATATAAGCAAAAAGAACAAAAATTAAAATTACCTATAACTCACAGACATGAACATTATTATTCCTTGTCTTTTTATTCTGCCCACTCCTCAGAAATGGAGTCCTAATTCTTTGATATTTTAAATTTGATCCTTCATTTTACAATCTGTCTTTATTTTACCATGCCATGAAATAGTCTCATGTAAGACTGTTTTTAATGACATTAACATATTCCCCAACGAAGATGGGGATTTAAAAAATAATAATGAAATAGCTTATTGTTGGACATAATTACATGATAGAAGGGATAAAATATATGTTGTGGAAATAGAGGGTCAGCCTCTTTCAAGCTAAATGGCTTGGGCTGTGTTATTTAATCTCTTTGTACCCCAGTTTCCTTAACTGAAAATGTGTATAAAAATGTTTGTTGTCTCACTGAATTATGAGGATTGGACGAGGTAATATCTCTTAAACATAGTAACTAGAATAGGACACAGTTCAATAATTATTAGGTGTAATGAAGACAATAATAATTATGTAATACCTTCCTAGAAGTAGGATTTCTGAGTAAAAGGTGAAGCATAATTGTTAGAACTTTTGATGCTTATCAAATAATCACACGGATTTTCCCAGTTGAATACACAGATTATTTATCTAGTTCTGTTCCCAGATTCAGAGTTTAGTATCAAATTTAACATAAAAATTATCAAAACTTATTTTAGGAGTTATAAAACAAATATTCCTGGTGCAAAATCCAACTACATTCCTTACTTGAATTTTTATGTATTACTTTAAACTTGTTAATATCTTTGTTATGGTAAGCTATACATGGTTTTGTAATCTTTGGATCATTATTTGTTGTTTTCTCTTTTATATCCATGCTAAGTAGTATTATTATTATAACTTTATGACCTATTTCAGTTTGAAATGTACAAATAGAATATGGTATTTGTCTTTCTCTGACTGACCTATCTCATTTAGCATAATAAACTTTAGCTCCATCCATGCCATTGCAAATAGCAAGATTTCATTCTTTTTATGGCTAATATTCCAGTGTGTGTGTGTGTGTGTGTGTGTGTGTGTGTGTGTGTGTGTGTGTGTTTGGATTCTGTCTCTTTATCTGTTCATCAGTCAGTGGACCTTTGGGCTCTTACCATAATTTGGCTGCTATGGACTACTGCTATAATGCTGCTGCTGCTATAGATTTTGGGTTTCATGTACCTATTTTTGTATCCTTTTGGTAAATACCTAGTAGTGCAATTGAGGGTCCTAGGGTAGTTCTGTTTTTAACTTTTGGAGGAACCTTCATGCTGTTTTCCAGAGTGGTTGTACCTATTACATTCTCACCTACAGTGTAAAAGGGTTCCCCTTTTCTTTGCATCCTCGCCAACACCTGTTGTTTCATGTGTTGTTAATTTTAGCCATTCTGATAGGTGTGAGGTGGTAGCTCATCGTGGTTTGGTTTGTATTTCCCTGATGATGAGTGATACTATCTTTTCATATGTCTGTTAACCAGCTGTATGTCTTCTTTATAGAAATGTGTGTTCGTGTCTTCTGTCCACTTTTTTTTTTCTTTTTTTCTTTTGTTTATTTATTTGACAGAGAGAAACAGAGCCAGAGAGGGAACACAAGCAGGGGGAGTGAAAGAGGGAGAAGCAGGCTTCCCGCCGAACAGGCAGCCCGATGTGGGACTTGATCCCGGGTCTCCGGGATCATGACCTGAGCCGAAGGCAGTCCCTTAACTGAGTCACCCAGGTGCCCCTTCTGTCCCCTTCTTCACTGCATTATTTTTTTGGGGGTTTTGAGTTTAATTAAGTTCTTTATATATTTTGGAGACTAATTCTACATCAGATATGTTATTTGCAAATATCTTCTCCCATTTGGAAGGTTGCCTTTTAAAAGTTTTGTTGATTATTTCTTTGGCTGTTTGGAAGCTTTTTATCTTGATGAAGTCCCAATAGTTTGTTTTTGCTTTTGTTTCCTTGCCTGAGGAGACATATCTAGTAAGAAGTTGCTATAGTCAATGTCAGAGAGATTACTGCCTTTGTTCTCCTCTTAAGATTTTGATGATTTCTTATCTCACATTAGGTGTTTGACCCGTATTGAATTTATGCTTGTGTACGGTGTTAGAAAATGGTCAATTCTCATGCATTTGTGTGTTGCTGTCCAGTTTTCCAACACCATTTGTTGTAGAGACCTTTTTCCATTGGATATTCTTTCCTGTTTTTACAAAGATTAGTTGACTGTATAGTTGTGGGTCCATTTCTGGGTTTTGTATTGTGTTCTGTTGATCTGTGTCTGTTTCTGTGCCAGTGTTTTTGTACCATCTTGATTACTATAGGTTTATAACTTGAAATTCAGAATTGTAATGCCTCTAGCTTTGCTGTCTTCTTCAAGATTACTTTGGCTATTCAGAGTTGTCTTAATTTTAATATTTAATATATTTTTAAGGTTAACACCTTTTTATCTTTTTCTTTGGCCTGCTTTTGTTGAACTGCTTTATCTCTCTTTTTTTTAAGAATGTTTCTACTAGGTGCTTGTTCCCATTTGGCACTAATGTATTAAACCTTTCTCTGTAGTGAATTTGCATGTTTTTATTTTCATATTTGTTACTGTATTTGCTTTGAATTTTTTCCCTTTTATTTCTTCCTCCTAGGTGTCAGTGTGTACTATGCATGTATGTGTATGTGTTCAGTTATATCTATCAGTCTGTAAGTTTATGAACCTTTTGTTTCTATAGTTGATACAAAGTGAATGAATATTTAAAATTTTTAATTTGGCATGTGTAGAACATTAAGTTACTGTGAATTTGAGACTCAAAAACATTAATATATTCTGACAGTTTTCTCCTAATTTGGCCTCCATATGAAGCCCCTAAGTTTCATAGTAACTCCATAATTAATATATATCCTACACATAATAAATGACAGCCACTCTGTTAAGTAATTTGTATATATTCTTTATTAACATAAGGAGTAGGTGTTCTATTAATTTGATGTTTTCCAAATTAGGCATATAAAGTCTAAGGAATGAACCAGTTCCACAGATCTATAAATGACAGAGCTAAGTCTTATTGCCCTTTTAACCCTCTATAAGATAACCTCTTCTGCATTATTGCACCTTAACATATTGGAAAACTGAAATAGAGGCAGTGAAAGGTGAACACCAGAACTATAGAGCTGCTAAAAGCCTTTGAGATATTCTGGCACAAATGCCTCACTTTCTCCATGTGTGGACTAAGGTAAAGAGGACCAATTGTGAAGTATCTTGCCTAACACATTATAGGTAAGAGTTTCAACAATAAAAATTAGGGTTATTGCATGTAGATATAAGGCATATTTGTTTGGTATTTTTGAATCTAAAGTATCTGGATATATTCAAATTACTTGTTTAGTATGACAATCTCTGATTTTATTCTTTATATTCACGTACTTTTAATGTTAAAAATTGATATTTTTATAATATATGCTTAGATTTCTTCATTTTGGACTTAAGGAAAAATGCAAACAAGGTATATAATATCTAAGATAATTATTAGCTTATTAACATAGGAAATGATGAATCACAGACTTGTACCCCTGAAACAAATAATACATTGTATGTTAATAAAAAAATAAATAAATGAAAAAGAAAAAAACACACACATACACATAGGAAATGATAGAAAAATTCTGTGTACTCCACATTTTTTTCCTTCCTTTATTTCTTTTTTTTTTTTAAGTTTGTATTTATTTAGGGGTTCTTGGGTGGCTCAGATGTTAAGCGACTGCCTTAGGCTCAGATCATGATCCCGGAGTCCCAGGATCAAGCCCTGTGTTGGGCTCCCTGCTTAGCAGGAAGCCTGCTTCTTCCTCTCTCAGTGCCCCTGCTATGTTTCCCCTCTAGCTGTGTTTCTCTCTGTCAAATAAACAAATAAAATCTTTTTTTAAAAAGGATTTTATTTATGTATTGTCATAGAGAGAGAGAGATCCAGAGCACAAGCAGGGGGAGTGGCAGGCAAAAGGAGAAGCAGGCTCCCTGCTGATCAAGGAGCCCCATGAGGGACTCAATCCCAGGACCTTGAGATCATGTTCTGAATTGAGGGCAGATGCTTAACAGACTGAATCACCCAGGGATTGCTGTGCTTTGTATTCTTTACTATGTTGTATGCTCTATAACATATTTTCCCCTGGTATTATGTTTAAAAATAATATTAGTACAAAGTTTTTCCATAGATAATCTCTATTTCTGAATAGCTTAGTACATGCAAATTTATCAGCAGGTTCAATTTTCCTCCTTTTGAAATCGATACCATGGCTGTCAGCAGAGCCTACTAGAAGCTTTAAGAACATTAATTGCTTTTTAGAGCTGGAGGCAGAAAGAAAATTTCAGCAATGTCCTCATTTGAACTGTTTTTCTAAGTCTTTTTGTTATACCTGTTTCTCATATCAAGGGAATACGACATTTATAAGTAAACTAATACTGTGTTCTGTACAAGGGCAGAAAAAGATGACATGAAAGATGTAATAAATAGACCCCAGATCCTTTTTGTTGGCAGAGATGAGGAACAGTAAATCTTACTTCTCTACCTCTTTCAGCTTTCCCTTAGTTACTTCTCACTCTACTGCCAGTGTCATCTCAAGTTTGTTTCTAGGGTTAGCTCTGTGTAGTAAGATGCAGCAGTGAACTGGAGAATCAAACACTGTCTTCCCATGAGTTCCTTAATGCTGGAAGAAATTATAAATGCAAATACCATATTGTAATTAAGTATCCTCAAGTTAGTTTTCTCAATTCCATTTGATTTCTAATGAATAAATGGAAATTTGGGTGGAAGAATGAGAGGCAGATGTGTCAGGATTAATATAAGTAATACCGAGTCCAGGCTGGCATTTATGATTCCCATGGGTTTAGTTCTCTTTTAGACCTAATCCTGCTGCTAAGTCTGAATTAGTATTTATCTTCTGATTCTTATAACCCCCAAACACTGATGAGCCTATTTATTTTGGCTTGCCGTGTTCTTAATTCTTTGGTTTGATCCCTTTGGCTACTGACTTCACTCCTGTTTTGATCCTTCATTTTAGAACACCCTCATATCACATCTTCAGGAACCTGTATACTGGCTTGATCACATTTTCCTGCTGCAAACCACTGAAGCTTTATTTAAAAGATCTCCAGGGACATTCCTTACAAATTGTTCTTTTATGTGGCTGAGGTAGGAAGCATTTATAGCATAGAAGCAAACCTGTGTTACTAACATTTATTGAATGTTTATCTATATATTAAGCACTGTGGTAGGTGTTAGGAAATGAAGAAAAATAAATACTGTTTCAACTCTGGGCATCCCAGTCTCTCTGGTACCTTATGTAACATCTAAAAAGAGTGGGACATCATAGGATTTCTTTAGGGAAGACAGATATTCCTACAGAAAAGAAGTTAAATTTTAAGATTGTATAGGCTTTAGCAAGAGCATATAGCTCCAAGTAGTATAAGGGAGAGCTCATGACCTATGTCCATCCTACATATATGATTCAGTGCCTAGAGGCAAGTCTGGCAAAGAGTAGGTGCTCAAAAAGAATTATGTTCTGTTAACTGTGCTAATGATGCTGATTCTGTATGTCATCGGTACTAAGTATAAATAGAAAATACTGTTCTATGACTTAGAAAAGGCCAATTGGAAGAGATTTTATTCTTCCTGAAAATAGAAGCACATACATGATGGGCAAAAGGGCATTTCTCTCAGAGTTTGGAGATTATTTTAAGCACAGATGGGAGTTTATTCAAGAGAATCTGTCTGCCTTAGGCATTTTACAAATATATTTATTTGAAAACAATAAAGCATACCGATATAAATTATAAACACCATTGTGCAATATTTCTCTTTCTTTCTTTCTTTTCTTTCTTTCTTTCTTTCTTTCTTTCTTTCTTTCTTTCTTTCTTTCTTTCTTTTTCTT
>PITA01032724.1:0-13292 GCA_004023965.1 Spilogale gracilis
CTATTAGAATGGCCAAAATCGGGAACACTGACAATACCAAATGCTGATGAGGATATGGTACAACAAGAAATCTCATATATCACTAGTGGGATTGCAAAAATGGCAGAGCCACTTTGGAAGACAGTTTGGTGGCTTCTTACAAAACTAAACAAATAACTATCATGCAATCCAGCAATCCCGCTCCTTGGTATTTACTCAAAGGAGCTGAAAATTTATGTCCACACAAAAATTTCCATACAGATGTTTATAGTTTACTCATAATTGTCAAAACTTGGAAGCAACCAAATATCTTTGAATAAGGGAATGTATAAGCAAACTGTGGTACATTCAAACAATGGAATATTATTTAGTGCTAAAAAGAAATGACCTATGAGCTATGAAAAGACATGGAGTACCCTTAAATGCATATTATTAAGTGACAGAAGCCAATCTGAAACCCGTGCATACTGTATGGTTCCAACTATGTGACATTCTGCAAAAGGCAAAACTATGGAGATAGTACAAACATCACTGGTTGCCAGGGACTTGGGGTGGGGGAGGGAGGAGAAATAAATAGGTAGAACACACAGGATTATTAGGACAATGAAAATATTCCATATGATGCTGAAATGATGGCTATATGTCCTTATACATGTGTCCGAAATCACAGGATGTACAGAGCCAACAGTGGATCCTACTGTAAAAGTATAGACTGTGGGTGACTGATGTGTCTGTGTACCTTGGGGGAATCAATGGGAACAAGTGTGCCACTCTGGTGGGGGATGTTTATAATGAGAAATGCTCTGCATGTGTGGGGGCAACAGGTATATTGGATATCTCTGCACCTTCCTCTTAATTTCGCTGTGAACTAAAACTGTTCTAAAAAAAAATAAAATCCAAAAAAATTAAAAGACCAGTTTCCTACACAATCTTACCCAATCTTAAAACTTTTAAGGATTTTATTTATTTATTTGACGGAGAGATAGATTATAGGTAGGCAGAGAGGCAGGCAGAGAGAGAGAAGGAAGCAGCTCCCTGATGAGCAGAGAGCCCGATGCGGGCCTTGATCCCAGGACCCTGAGATCATGACCTGAGCTGAAGGCAGAGGCTTTCACCCACTGAGCCACCCAGGTGCCCCTTATCCAATCTTAAAAGCAGAGGCTGTGCTCATTTCATTTCTGTGTCTCTTCCTCCAACATCATTTCCGTCACTTTCTCAATACCTTGGTACAGTAGACATTCAGTAAGTATTTGGGGGGAATTAAATAGTTTCATTTTGGGGGCAGACAGTTCTCTATGGGAGAGAATATATTGACTGGACATAAACTCTTCACTCTTATTGGTAAATCAGAATGCCAATTAAAATTTTATAATCTGGGGCACCTGGGTGGCTCAGTTGGTTAAATGACTGCCTTCGGCTCAGGTCATGATCCTGGACACCTGGGATCAAGCCCCACATTGGGCTCCCTGCTCCGCGGGAGGCCTGCTTCTCCCTCTCTCACTCCCCCTGCTTGTGTTCCCTCTCTCGCTGTGTTTCTCTCTGTCAAATAAATAAATAAAATCTTTAAAAAAAATTTATAATCTATTTTTTTCAGTTTCACTAGCTCTGACTAATCAGTCAAGTAGGCCTGTTCCTTGTTACTTATTTAAGGAAATCAAGTGATTGATTTCTCATTTTTTCAATATTAAAAAAAGAAACAATTTATTTATTTATCTTAGAGAGAGCGCAGTGGGGCGGGGGTGGGCAAGGATGGGAGAAAAGAGTATGAAGCAGGCTGCACGCTGAGCATAGAGCCCGAGTCAGAGCTCGATCTCACCACCCGGAGATCACAACCTGAACTGAAACCAAGAGGATGAGGTTCAACTGACAGGCCACCCAGACGCCCCTCAAATGATTAATTTCTATTGATCAATTAATCAGTTGTAAGACTGTCCCATGAAAGAACCAGTGAACACCATACCTCTGAACTTCTTTAAATATAAACTTTTATTTGGTACTCATTTTCTTAAAAACTGCACCTCATGCTTTTAAGTTTGCTTGCCAATATCAAGTAATCATTATTTTTTTGAAGCAATTATTTTTTAATACTTGGCAGAGATTAAATTGATATTGCCACGCCAAACATCATGTGTATTATACTTATTGTTAATAATAATATCAATAGAGTATGCTCAAAACAATATCTAAATAGATAAGTAGGTCACTATGGTTGACAAAGGAAGATCTGAAGAAAAAGGAAGAACCAGGTTACTAAGAGAAGGAAGTGAGTATGTCACAATTCAAACTAGAAAATACCACTATCTTATACAATAGCTGCCCAGAAGTAGCCCCATACTCTACCCTCCCCCATATGCCAGCCTAATTCTGAAAGACAAGCAGCACACACACACAAAATGTGGGTTTATATTTATAGACAGTCTCTAGTGTTTTCTTAACTGGTCTTTCTGGATTAGAGAAACAAGTGACACTCTTTCCTTGCAGAGCATCTCAGTGTTTCCCTGAAACAATCATCTATCATGAAAGCTAGAGCTCCTTCTCCGACACCTCCCCTCACTGATGACAGCTGCCTTGGGTGTGGCATAAATACTCTTCTCACTCATCAAACACCCTTCTCTATCAACACTAGGAAGAACTGGGGCGCCTGGGTGGCTCAGTTGGTTAGGTGACTGCCTTCGGCTCAGGTTGTGATCCCAGAGACCCCCCCCCCATCGAGCCCCGCATCAGGCTCCCTGCTCAGCGGGAAGCCTGCTTCTCCCTCTCTCACTCCCCCTGCTTTTGTACCCTCACTAGCTGTGTTTCTCTCTGTCAAATAAATAAATAAAATATTAAAAAACAAAACAAAACACTAGGAAGAATAGGTAGGAGAGAGAAAATAATTACAGTCTGGTGTAATTGCCTAAGCAGAGAATTGGAAGTCAAAAGAACAGAATCTGAGTCCCAACTCTGGAACAGGAACTAGAATTGAGATATTTGAACAGGTCACTTAATGTTTCTATGTCTCAACTTCAGTATTTTAGTTGGAGGCCATAATACTTGGTCCATGGAATTACTGGGAAAAAATGAGATAATGAAAAAAAAAAGAAAGAAAGAAAGAAAGAAAGAAAGAAAGAAAGAAGGAAAGAAAGAAAGAGAAAGAAAGAAAAAGAAAAATAGAAAAAACCCGATAAACTCTAAAGACCTGGCAAATACGTACATTGTTCACTTAGTCCATTTGTTACCCACCATATGCCAGGTACAGCTCCAGGTTCAGGTAATACAAATATCAACTAAAAAAATCAACACTCATAGGCCACACAGTAACCTTGAATTTTAATATGGAAGGCATATGTGATGGTTATTTTTTTTTAAGATTTTACTTTTAAGTAATCTCTACATCCAACATGGGGCTCAAACTCACAACCCCAAGATCAAGAGTCACATGCACTACCGACTGACCCAGCCCGGTGTCGCTGTGATAGTTAATTTTATATGACAAATTCGCTGGGCCACAGTGTTTAGACATTTGGTCAAATTATTATTCTAAATGTTTCTGTGATGTAAATCTAGATGACTCTAGATGTAAATCAAGCGAGATTTACATTTAAATTGAGAGACTTTGGGGGCGCCTGGGTGGCTCAGTTGGTTGAGCGACTGCTTTCAGCTCAGGTCATGATCCTGGAGACCCGGGATCGAGTCCCATATCGGGATTCCTGCTCGGTGGGAAGCCTGCTTCTCCTTCTCTCAGTCCCCCTGCTTGTGTTCCCTCTCTAGCTCTGTTTCTCTCCGTCAAATAAATAAATAAAATCTTAAAAAAAAAAATAAATTGAGAGACTTTGAATAAAGCCAATTGCCCTCCATAATGTTGGTGGACCTCACTCAATCAGTTGAAGGCCTGAACAGAACAAACACTAACCTCCACTGCCCCACCCCCAAGCAAGAAAGAATTCTGCAGGAGGTGGTCTTTGGAGAGTTTCCAGCCAGCTGATCCTCCCTGTGTGGACTTGCTAGCCTCCATTATGTAAGCAAATTCCTTAAAACAAAAGTCTTTCTCCATATACACACAGCCTGTTGGTTCTGTTTCTTTGGAGAGTCCTGACAAATTTTGGTACCAAGAAATCAGGTGCTGTTATAACAGATGTCTAAAAATGTGGCAGTGCCTTTGGAACTGAGTAATGGGTAGAGACTGGAAGAATACTGAGGTCGTAAACAGAATAATATTAGCACACTCATATAGCACATCTAGTACTCTTCACAATGGCCAAAGGTGGATACAGCCCAGGTGACCATCAAGAGATGAATAGATATGTATCTATGGGAATATTATTCAACCTTAAAAAAGAAGGAAATCCTGTCACATCTTACAACATGGATTAACGTTGAGGCCACTATGCTAAGTGAAATAAGCCAGTCATAAAGAGATAAGTACCGTTTGAGTCCACTTACAGGAGGTAATTGAAGTAGCCACAATCATAGAAACAGACACTAGATTAGCAACCTGAAACTGGAGGGAAAGAGAAAAGCGGAGTTGCTCTTTAACTGGTATAAAGTTTCAGTTTTGCAAGATGAAAAAGTTCTGGATATTGTTTCATAATAATATGAATACATTTAACACAACTGAACTGTACACTTAAAAATAGTTAAGATAGGGTGTCTGGGTGGCTCAGTACTGCCTTCGGCTCAGGTCATGATCCCAGAGTGCCAGGATCGAGTCCTGCATTAGGCTTCCTGCTCAGTGGGGAGTCTGCTTCTCCCTCTGACCCTCTCCCCTTTTGTGCTCCTCTCTCAAATAAATAAATAAAATATTTTAAAAAATGGTTATGATGGTAAATTTTATGTTATGTGCTATAAACCACAATAAGAAAGTAAGAAAAAAAATTAATGGGATTTACTTTGCTACAGTTTAGACTTGTTTGGCACTCATCATGCCTTTCTTCTTTCCAATTTCTCCCTTTTGGAAAGAGACTGTCTGTCTTAATGCCTGTCCCACTATTGTATTTTGGAAGCACATAACTTGCTTGGTTTCACAGGATCATATCTGGAGAGAAATTCTCCCTTAGGATGAATGTATTTATGTTTTCAAAAAAGTATTTGCTGTTGAATAGAGAAGATGCTGGTGGAGAGCAAGAATGGAAACCCATCACAATGCTACTTGGCCCAGGTGAGAAATGATTAGGTAGGATGTGAAGTTGGTGGGACTTGAAAGAGGGTAGTAGTGGTAGTAGAAGCAGTAAGTTGTTGGATTTGAAAGATATTTTGAAGATAGAGCCAACAAGGGGGAGCCTCGGTGGCTCAGTTGGGTAAGCATATGACTTTGGCTCAGGCCCTGACCTCAGGGTCCTGGAATCAAGTCTAGCATCAGAGCCCACCACCGGGCTCTGTGCTTGGTGGGGAATCTGCTTGTCTCTCTGACCCCACTCTACTCGTGATCTCTCTGTTCCTCACTCAAATGAATAAATAAAAATCTTTAAAAAAAAGAGATGAAACATGAGAGACTTGGGACTTAGAAACAAACTGAGGGTCTTGGAGGGGAAGGGATGGGGGTTGGGTGAGCCTGGTGGTGGGTACTGAGGGCACAAATTGCCTGGAGCACTGGGTGTGGGGCATAAAGAATGAATCTTGGAACACTGAAAAAATAATATAAATTTAAAAAAAGGTTAGAACTAACTGTGTTAACTGATAGTCTATATGTTGGGTATGAGAGAAGAAAAAAAAGCAAACCCTTCAGGGTTTTGGCCTGATCAACTGGAGAATTGGGGTTGCCATTTATTTATTCAGGAAGTCAGAGAAAGGAGCATGTTTGAGGAGTCAAATCAAGAGTTTTGTTTTAGACATGTGAAGTCTGAGATATTGTGTGTGTGTGTGCGTGTGTGTGTGTTTTAAGATTTTATTTATTGGGCAGAGAGAGAGTGCACATGCAGGGGGAGTGGCAGGCAGAGGGTTCGATCTCAGGATCCTGGGATCACAACCTGAGCCAAAGGCAGACTGACTGAGCCCTCCAGCATTCCTGAAGCCTGAGATATTGTTAACAACATCCAGCAATAGGTCTAACAATAGGACACTCTCCTCTCATCCTGAGATTCTGGGATTATAAAGACACAAAGATATGGTTTCTGTCTTTAAGGTCCCATGGAAGGGAATGGAGAGAAACATATAAACTAGTGTTTTAGGGTGTGATTATTAATAGACTTTATTTCAGGGAGAACAATTTTAAATTTATAGATAAAGAGTTTTAAGAAAGCACATAGAGGGGCGCCTGGGTGGCTCAGTTGGTTAAGCAACTGCCTTCAGCTCAGGTCATGATTCTGGAGACCCGGGATGGAGCCCCACATCGGGCTCCCTGCTCGGAGGGAAGCCTGCTTCTGCCTCTCTCACTCCCTCTGCTTGTGTTCCCTCTCTAACTGTGTTTCTCGCTGTCAAATAAATAAAATCTTTAAAAAAAAAAAAAAGCAAGCACATAGAGGGGCAGCTGGTGGCTTAGCCAGTATGTGTCTGCCTTCAACTCAGGTCATGATCCCTGAGTCCTGGGATGGAGCCGTTACATTGGGCTTCCAGCTCAGTGGGAAGCCTGCTTCACCCTCTGCCTCTGCCCCTCCCCCCTGCCCATGCTCTCTGTCTCTCAAATAAATAAATAAATACTTTGGGGGAAAAAAAAAGTACACAGAGTTCCCACATACCATCGTAGCTTTCCTATTATTATTTCTAAAGATTTTTACTTATTTATTTATTTTTAAAAGCTGTACTTTAAAAAAAGATTTTATTTATTTAAAAAGCTGTACTTTCTTTCCTTTTTTTTTTAAAAAAAAACTTTATTTATTTATTTGACAGAGAGAGATCACAGGTAGGCAAAGAGGCATGCAGAGAGACAGCGGGAAGCAGGCTCCCTGCAGAGCAGAGAGCCAGATGTGGGCCTCCATCGCAGGACCCTGAGATCATGACCTGAGCCAAAGGCAGAGGCTTTAACCCACTGAGCCACCCAGGCCCTCAAGATTCTGTAATATTCTTAACCCTTTGTTGTCATTTCAATAATTGTCACAGCATCTTCAACAGGGGTAGATCCCATCTCAAGAAACCACTTTCTTTGCTCATCCATAAGAAGGAAGTCCTCATCTCTTCAAGTTTGATCATGTGATTGGAGCAATTCAGTCACATCTTCAGGCTCCTCTGCTTCTGACTGTAGTTCTCTTGTTGTTTCCACCCCATCTGTGGTTCCTTCACCATTGAGATCTTGAGCTTCTCAAAGTCACCAATAAGAGCTGGAATCTCTTTCTTCCACACTCCTGTTCATGTTGATACTATGACCTCTTCCCATGAATCACAAGTGTTCTTAATGGCATCTAAAATGGTAAATCCCTTCCAGAAGGTTTGCGATTTACTTTGCCTAGACCCATTAGAGAAATCACGATCTAGGTTAGTTATAACCTCACAAAATGTATTTCTTAAATAATAAAACTTGAAGTAGACTTATTCTTTGATCCACAGGCTACAGAATGGATGTTGTACTAGGCATGAAAACAATAGGAATCTCACTGGACAGCTCCATCAGAGCTCTTGGATGACCAGGTACATTGTCAATGAGCAGTCATACTTGAAAGGAATCTTCTTCTGAGCAGTAGATCTCAACAGTGGTCTTAAAACACTCAGTAAGCCATATTGTAACAGATGCAATGTCACCCAGGCTTTGCTGTTCCATTTAGACAGTACAGGCAGAGTAGACTTAGCATAAATCTTTTTTTTTTTTTTTAAGATTTTATTTATCTGACAGAACCCAGCGAGAGAGGGAACACAAGCAGGGCTGTGAGAGAGGGAGAGGGAGAAGCAGACTCCCTGCTAAGCAGAAAGCCCAGTGATGTGGGTCTCAATCCCAAGACTCTGGGATTATTGACCTAAGCCGAACACAGACACTGAACCAACTGAACCACCCAGGCATCCCCTGTTTCACTTTCTTATCATTTCCATGTTCATGGAATAACACTTGCATTTCCTTCCAGAACTTTTCCTTTGCACTCATAATTTGGCTGTTTGGTGCAAGAAACCTGGCTTTCAGACCAACTTGGTTTTCAACATGCCCTCCTCAGTAAATGTATTCATTTCTAGCTTTCAGTTTAAAGTGAGGGACATATGACTCTTCCTTTCACTCGAACACTTAGAGGCCATTGCAGGGTTACTAAGTGGCCTAATTTCAATATTGCTGGTCTCCTGGAAAAGGGAGGTGTAAGGAGAGGGCAAGCGAAATGAATGGTCAGCTGGTAGAGCCATCAGAACACATACAACATTTATCAAGTTTGCCATCTGGTAAAGATGTGGTTTGTGGCACCTGAAAACAATTACAGTAGTAATATTGGGGGTGGGCAGCTGGGTGGCTCAGTTGGTTAATAGTCCAACTCTTCATTTCGGCTCAGGTCATGATCTCAGGAGCATGAGATCAAGCCCCACATCAGGCTCTGTGGTAGGTGTGGAGGCGTGGAGCCTGCTTAAGATTCTCCCTCTCACTCTGCCCTCCACCCCCACTTCTGCTTTCTCACTCTCTCTAAAATAATAATGATAATAATAAAAAGAAAAAGAAGAGTAACAGCAAAGATCACTGATCACCAATCACCATAACAAATGTACCATCAATGAATTAGTTTGAAGTACCATGAGAATTACTGAAACGTGACCAGGACACCAAATGAGTTAATGGCTGCCAGTAAACTTGACTGACCCAGGAATACTACCATTTGTATAAGAAAAATGCAGCATTTGTGAAGAGCAATGAAGGGAAGCTCAATAAAATGAAGTATGCCTGCAGTTGGAATCATACAGCACACAGCCTTTTCATATTGGCTTCTTTCACTTAGTAACACACATTTAAAACTCCTCTGTGTCTTTTTGTGGCTTGATAGCTCACTTATTTTTCTCTTATTTTCTTTTTAATAGCTCTTTTTTTTTTTTTAGCACTGTATAATATTCCATGGGACATACCACAACTTGTTATCTATTTACCTACTGAAGGACATCTTGGTTGCTTGCAAGTTTGGGCAATTGCCGCTATAAACATTCATAAATGAGTGTGTCTGTGGATGTCGATTTTCAATTCATTTGGGTAATAAGGAGTGTGACTGCTGGATCATAAACAAGTATTTTTATTTTTTAAATGTTTTATTTATTTATTTGACAGAAACACAGCTAGACAGGGAACACAAGCAGGAGGAGTGGGAGAGGGAGAAGCAGGCTTCCTGCTGAGTAGGGAGCCTGATGTGGGGCTCGATCCCTCATGACCTGAGCTGAAGGCAGACGCTTAACGACTGAGTCGCCCAGGCACCCCAGTAAACAAGTATTTTTATTTTTATTTTTATTTATTTATTTTTTAAAGGTTTTATTTATTTCTTTGACACACAGAGAGAGAAAGATCACAAGCAGGCAGAGAGTCAGGCAGAGAGAGAGGAGGAAGCAGGCTCCCTGCTGAGGAGAGAGCCTGATGTGGGCCTCGAACCCAGGACCCTGAGATCATGACCTGAGCCAAGGGCAGAGGCTTTAACCCACTGAGCCACCCAGGCACCCGTAAACAAGTATTTTTAAATGTCAACTTCGAATCAATTATTGATAGAGAACATAGACTCTCGCTTGCAAGAAGCACAGAGCTTTTTTTAAGTTCCTTAAATTTACTCTGGCAGTGCTCTAAGACCATAAATGTCCTGTGTCCTCTTTGTGGCTATTAGTCTGACACTATCACCAGGATACCCCTGCCTGGCTCATTTACAGGAAGACAGCTACTGGATACCGATAACCGAAATGACTCATATCCACCCTTTCAGAAAAAAACTGTAAGCAAGTGGCAATCCGTGGATGATGGAAGGAGCAATGCCACTACTATTCAATACAATGTGTCATAATTAGAGGTTTTCATTCTTTTAGTAGGGCACTTCCCCAACTTTGGTGACCCTCCTGCCCAGAACAAGTCAAGTCCTCAGAAAAAAATCCATTGAATTCTCTAGGAAAAGGCTGTTGAAGTTCTGGAGTGGTGTTTATTAATTTGGGAATCTAAGATGGACTGGATCTGAAAGTGAATGCAAACGTTGTATTTCAGTGTACTATTCTGAGGGGTCAGGGGGACCCCAAGCTCTTATAACAGTCTCAGAAAGGAGCACAAGTCCCTGAACACAGCCAAAGGAGATGCCAAACCTTGGGTGTGGTGGGAAGCGGGAGGAAAAGAATCTGACCTCTCCTGGGTCATCAGTGAATTACAGTATGGAAACCACAGGCATTGTCTGCTTTCAAGTTAGTTCTCCACCCACTCTTAGAGATGGTCTGAGCTCCAGGTGGCATCACAAAGAACCCGCCCTTTTCAAACCAGAGGCTCTAATTACCTCCCAGCAGGGAGGAGGTTAAAAAGAAGCCGTCACAGAGCTATTTATTGTATGGGAACTTTAATGAGAAGTACAGCGGACCTTCACAGAACAGAGTTGGACTAAAAATCTTCACTTAACTCATCCAAACGCCACTGTGATAATTTAGCTTTTGCCTTTAGCAACTCAAAAAGGAAGAGATGTGAAGCAGCACTAGTAAAGCGCTCTGGAGCTAAACAGAAGCACGTATTCTTATTAAAACTGTCCATACTGTGTGCATTCAACAAATTTTATTATCCGGTGTCTATTATGTGCTATACAGTCTGCCAACCACTGTCCTTAACAATCATTTTACGTCTCCTATACATGCTTCGTTTACAAGTGCATTGTAATGTTTCTGTGTAGTGAAAAATCAGCTTCCCTAATTCATGCATCTTTTTTTTTTTTTTTTTAAACAAATAGTCGAGGCCGTTGGCCTTCCTATTTTCAGCCTCAGATTGAATCTGGAAGTCACTGGAATATTCGGATGAGGCGGGCCCAGAAACCGAAAAATCTCCTCGCTTCTGTGCTACCCCCGTTGGTTAAGCTCCGCCTGTCTGCATTTTTAGGAGGCTACGTCAGCCAGTGCAGACGTGCTTTGTAGACCGTCTGCCAGATCTCCTAAGTGACTAGTTCCATCATCATTAGAGGCGGACCTAAGACGCCTGTCTCTTTTGTACCCTTCTGCTTCTCCCCTCCTCCTCCGGAATTTATTTTCACGCTGATGCTACCCAGGGATGCAGGCAATATCTGTTTCTCCCTAACTATCCTGTTTTTTTCCTCCTCCTTTCTGGTTCTCCTCTATTTGACATGAATCTGTACAATCTCATTGGTGTGTAAAACCCTAGAGTTCTTCTTGAATGGCTGGATGCAGATTTACTGAATGAATATGTATCTATTTTAAAAATGTATAGAAGGAATGTAGACTTTGATAGTCTGTCCCTATAATCTTGTAAATGTGTTCAAATGTGGGAGAGTTACTCTGATTAAAATCACAATCTAAATTTCTTAAATATTGGGTTCCAGGGGGACTTTTTAGTCCAATTTAATTCTAGTTACACATAGATGGCTATTTGAAGATAATTGGAAACAAACAAGTTAATACACATTTTTGCAAATTTAAAGGAAAAGAGGTAGTCCACTGAATCTCATACTCTTGTTTTGTGGGCCTTTGAGGGCTTTGGGCCTTAACTTGATATTCTCTGGTTTTCTCCCTCCTCATACTATTAATAAGCAACAACAGATAAACACACTGACAGCAAGAGTGGATGGTCTAGAAAATCTACAATGGGATATGGGTCTTGATTAATTCATTTGTTCATTCATACAGATCTACTGTGTTGCTGGGCCCAGTTTTAGATATTGGGGATACTTTGGTGAAGGTGATAGGAGAACCCCATTTACCCCACTTTTCTGCCTGCAAGGAGCTTAAACTCAAGTGTATTGGGATTATGCACATATTTTTACTTTTTAAAAGTAAAAATACTTTTTCTATGCTTTATAATAGTATTTTCTTTCTTCTTAAAATATTTTATTCTGAAGTAATCTGTACACCCAATGTGGGGCTTCAGCCCACAACCCCAAGATCAAGAGTCCCATGCTCCACCAACTGAGCCAGCCATGCAGCTCTAAAAAATTATTTTAAAGCAAATGTAGCTAAGACCACAGATTCTGGAGCCAGATATCCTGAGTTCGAATCCTAACTCTGCTTGCTACTTAACACCGTGTGATCTAGCTCGACTGTGTTTCTCTTTCCTCATATGTAAAATGAAGGTAATAATAGTGTCTACTTCATAAGATTTGTTATGAGGATTAAATTAAATCAGTGAATATGTGTAAAGCGTTTATAACAGTTCCCAGTATTTACTGTCATAAGTGTTTGTCTAAAAAGAAAAGAAAAAAGAGACAGACATATCTCCCTAATTTCACAGTTGGAATATATATGCTCAGAGATAAACTACCGTAGGTCTTGGGTTAAAGTCTAGATCCATGGGGTGCCTGGTGGCTGAGTGGGTTACGTCTGACTTCAGCTAGGATTATGATTTCAGCGTCCTGGGATTCAGCCCTGCACTAAGCCCAGCTCCCCACTCAGCAGGGAGTCTGCTTTTCCCCCTGCCGCTTCCAGCCAGCTGCATTTGCACAACTCTTTCAAGTAAATAAATACAATCTTTTTTTTTTTTAAGGTCTAGATCCTCATTCTCTTTAAGAACCTAAAGACTTTCCAAAGAGTCTCCAATTGCACGTGAGAAACTCAAGTAAATATTCTCTGTAGTAACTGAAGCTGTATTTGTTAAGTGCCAGGTTCTTAACGTGTTATCTTATTTACAGCTCACAATAGTACTTTAAATTTAGTATTACCATTCAGATTTCTTATGACAAATCTGTAAGTAATCTGTTTAAGGAACAAAGTTTGGGGCAGAACTAGTTGTTAAGGTACTTCCATGCGATATTGCTGCATATTCCAAGAAACTACACTCAATGTCGGCTTAGAAAAAAGTATCTGGGATAGCCAGTGTTTCCCCATCCCCACCCCTCACCCCCCACCTTTCCCCCCTAGAAATGGAGACCTTTTTTGCACCCTTCTTAAGCCACTGGTCATAAACAGGAAGCATGCTGGAGAGCAATAAATCTGGAGACTGATGACATGTGGCCATTCAGGAGTTGTGGGAAAAGGAGCCATCCTCTCCTACTGTGGCAGTGAAGATCCTTATTTCAGACTTTGGTGAGGAGATTCTCACAGGTGGAAGGGAGATGAGGAGAGCAGGGAAGGAGGCTATATGAGGGAAAGTAAGCTCTGGTTCCTTATCAGCATTGTCTGCCCACAAAATACACCAAAGGGGAAAAAGGCTGCACTTACTTCAGGAATAATGGCTTTGGAGAGCCCGTTTTTGTACCACCCATAAAGTAAAAATAGTTTTTACACTTTTAAATGGTTGAGAACAAATGTAAAAGAATAGTATTTTGTGACTT
>PITA01032725.1:0-13612 GCA_004023965.1 Spilogale gracilis
TCATAGGCAGATCTGTGCATGGCTTGTCCTCAGCCACCTCAATCTTCATTCAGGTCTCATCTTCTCTGGGAAGCTGTGCTTGACCACTCCGGCTCCACCGCAACCCCTCTCACCTCACCCCCCACTTCATTCCCCTCATCTTGCTTTTAGTACTTAGAAGCAGCTAATATATTATCTATTTTACTTTTTCAAATAGTTTCCTGATATTCTGCATTACAATTTAACCTTCAAGAAGGCATTTAGTTTTGTCTTTCCATTTACCAAGCTCAGAGGAGTGTCTGATACATAGTGGCACTCAGCAAATATTTGAATGGCTAGATGAATAGATGAACAACTGAGATGAATAGCCATTAAAAAGTAATACAGAAGCCAATATTGCACTGTATGCTCACTAACTAAAATTTAAATTAAAAAATAAAAATAAATAAAAGGTAATACAGATCAGTTGAACAGCAAAGAAATGCTTGATCTTTAAATGATCCTTACTTTTTTGATTACCTGGATGGGAAAATTCATGTAACTATTATGTGAAATTCATGCCTATCTATTTTTTTAAAGATCTGGTTTCTTTGCTTGAGAGAGAGGGGGGGGGCACAAGTGGAGCAGGGGGAGGGAGAAGCAGGCTATGCGCTGGGAGGACCCTGGGATCAAGACCTGACCTGAAGGCAGATACTTAACTGACTGAGCCAACCAGGCACCTCTGCTTCATGCCTATTTAAGACCAGTATTTGTTGATGGGGGAGCAGGGTCTTAAAATAACGGTAGTGTCTCTCTTCCTTCCACCAAAATTCTAATGTGCCTCTCCTAAAGGAAGTATTTGAAGAGACAAAGTGTATGTGTACTTTTAAAAACTCCCTGAGTTTTATGATATAAGGCTAGACTACAGATTAGAAAAAAAGAACACATATAATTCATTTTTTCATATGCCAACATATGATATGCTTATTTTGAACATCAAAGTAATATACAATGTACCTTATATTAAATGGTACAATCTATTTACTGTGGAATTTTATGTGAACATGTACAGGAAAATAAATAACAGATTAGGCCAACAATCGCATGAGATAAAATCTCAACAGCTCCAAATTTCCTTTGGTGTTCCAATGAACAATTTCTAGGTATAACTATTACCAGGTATGTGGATTGTCACAAGATTTTTCCTGATCAGCCCATACAAATAACTGGTCTTTAGACAACAGTTATAATTTGGTGGGAAAAATTGACAGCGAAATAGCTAATTCAATAAGATAAGTAGACATATTCAAATCAAACAACAGTTTTTAACTTGAGATTTTTAGAACTCTTACAAATGCTTGTCATCGACCTCTAGTCTGACATATTTCCAAAATAAATTCTGAGGGTCCCAGACTGACTCATTGCAATTCCTCTCATCCTTTTTCCTTCTTTTTTTCTCCATTATATTTTAATTATCTAATGCTCTGACCTCTTGTGTTAGTTGGTTATAAATCTCTGGAGAACAGGGAATGTCTGATTTATTTAGTATTTCTAGCATAAGGCCTGACACACAGTAGGTATTCAATTTAGGTCTACAATTCAGGTTAATCAGGAGGGCTCTGATTATCAACACACACACGCACACACACACACGTAGACATACACCTAGAGACTTAAATGTTTTCTATACCATTTTTTAGGAAGTTGAAGAGCTGAATTTCCAAGGTAATATTTAAGAACTTCACTGAAAAAGGGCTTTGCTAGTATAATGGGTCCTCTCCACTAAAAGAGCTAGTTTTCTTTCCTTTGGTAAAAAATATAGGGTAACTGCACACAGTGATACAACATCTTAGGAAACTATCCGCCCTCTGTGGATCTAAGAGTTAGAGTACGCTGAGAACTCTTAAGTATGTGGCTGTGTCGCATCCCCTGTGCGGTTTCCTCTCCCGGGGCTGTGCCTAGAGGCAGTTTGGGGATTGGGTTGGTGACATCTGGAGGGAGAATGTATGAGGATGGTGATTGCTTAAGGGGAAAGGTGGGGAGGTAGATAGGATGCCCATCGTTTAGTCCAACCAGGCTTCAGGTCTAGTACCAATTCCTTCTTCTGCCTGTCTGTCTTCACGTGCACGGTGCCCAGGTAATCCTCTGGGTCCCTGCACAGTGACTGTCTCTATAACCATGCAGGCGCTGTAACTTCTCTTGGTCCTGAACTATTCAAAGTGCTACAATGTAGTTTCCCCTCTGTTTGTTTCCCTATTTAAACAAAAAGCTGATTTGAAGCAACTATGGCATTTCAAGACACTCATCCTCTCACTTACCCCGGCACCTGCGAAGAGTCTGGCTCATAGAGCTGCTCAGTAAACAGCTATTTAATTAACTGGGGAGGGGGGAATGCAGGTGATGGAGAAAGCTCTTTTTTGCCTTATTTTCATGAATCGGAACATTTGTCATGCCCCCTAGGGCAAAAGCAGCAGAAAAAGAATAGGAAGGCAGAGTTTCCCCTGAATTCAGATTTTCTGTTATTCTGACCTTTATAAGGGCCTGGGATCTGTCAGCTTTTATCTTCCAGTTCTACCAAGATAAATATGGGCCAACAAAAGCTTTCCTACACAACTCAGTCCAGGAAGTTGCCAGAGCCCTGCGTGGGTCTCAGCCCACAGAGCTTTCTCCTCCTTCACCCCAGGCAAATGCACACTCACACGTGTAACACCCGGCCTCACCCCTGCAGTCCCTCCAGCCCCCCTCAGTCTCAGGCAGGAGAAAGTGAAGGAGCTCTAGTCCGACAGCCCCGGACTGAGCAGCCGGCCAGTCTTACCCGCTGTCATCTGACCTTGCCCTGAAATGGCAAGAACATAACGTAGACTGGCAGGAGTTTAAGACTCATCCCCAGGCCCTCAGTTTGAAAATGGCTTCTATTTTCAACACCCGTTATTGGAAATGATTTAAGGGACATAAAGAGAACTGAAAGGCTTTATTAAGCTGATATGCTATCAGGGAGCACTGAAGACTGGGTGGGCCCCATTTGAAACAGGGTCAAGATTTTTAGGATGGCAAAGTTGAGTGTGTGCCCTGGTGGTTTTCACTGAGGCTATAGTCTGGGTACTGAAGACCACTGGTATAGTATTTTCTGAGAAGTGTTTCAGTAAGCCTTGCGATTTATCAGGCGTTCAAGGTTCCCAGGCAGAGAGGTAGACAACAGGGAAAAGAAAAAAAAAAAGAAAGAAAGAAAGAAAAGGAAAATGGGCAAAGGTAGAAGGCAACAAAGATTGGGACCCATGGAGGTCTTCTATTTCTCTTATATGGTCAAGAGACATTTTGAGCTTCTCAAAATCTCTGTGGTTAAAGACCAGATTTTTTCACTTTTATTGGCTTTTAATTCACAATATCTTGCAGAGCATGCTTGCATAAAATCCAATAAAAATCAAATTAGTAGCAAAATAAAATAAAAAAACCAAGACATGTAAGACACAAGCCCACAGTTTTATTATTAGACTGAATAGACTTAAAATTACTCTATAAAATTATTGTAAAAAGTTTCCAAATGTTTATTCTCAATTTCTAGACCTGCTTCATTACAGATCGGTAAAAATCAGTTTTCAGACCAACACCAGTCCATGAACTACATTTTGAGTAGCAGCATTTTAATTAACTGGAGTTTCTTCATTGACTCCAGATCTTGAAGCCATATTCCTCCTGCCATGGGAGCACTCCCGCACTTCCCAGTGGGTATCCCTGGGGCTGATTGTGTGTTTTACACACAGTGATAGCAGCAGGCTGACCACTCACTGCCCAAGGGCTGGTTGCTTGCTTTTGAGCAAGAACTTAACCCCCAAACCCACAGCTCAGGCTCTGATATTGGCCTATCAGACTCACGATCAGCCCTTTGACCTTGGCCCAACCACACATATACCTCACCATAACAGAATACAGTCAAATGGTTTTTTTTTTTCCTAGATTCTTCTCAATTTCCTTCTTACCCCCACTTATTTTGCTTCTTTGATGGATCTGATTCAAGGCCCTTCAGTCTGTCACCCCTCCAGACGTCTCTCATAGCATTGGACCTTGGCTCTCATCAAGTTTTCAAGCCCTTTCCATTCATTCGGTTACCTTGGAGACATTTCCTGTTCCAGCTGAGCCCACAGAGCTCTAACTCAGAGAAGATGCAGGTCCCAGAATTTGTTGTACCAATGGCCAAATCTATGCCCTAGTCTCTTCTTTATTCTATCCTGATGCATTTAATCAGTTCGAAGGTAAGACAGCATCCTTAAACTTTATAGTTGTTAGAAGATTAATCAGTGCACTGTAATTTTAACAGATTTCAAATGGTGAACTCTACATGGCTTGTTTAAAGAATAAAAACAAAAGTATCTTCCAATAATACCAATCCTTAAAAACAAGACTACAAGGAATCCACAAATAGATCGCCATTGATTATTGAATCCTGGGCTTGGAAAGCTTCCATTTTATACAGTTTGTCCAGAAAACTGAGAGAGTGTTCACAGAAACCCACATGAATAAATTTAAAAAATACCAAAAATATTTTTCACACGCATAGAGAACACCTGAGTGTATACTCACCTCTTATCCTACATCAAACAGACGAAGCTTTGTAAGCACAACACTGTAGGTAGACAACACTATCACAAAGGAAAGATGGGTGGTATGAGGAGCGATGCAGGGTCACCATTCATCCCATGAGGGGGCAGCCAAAGAAAATCACACAAAAATATCCTAATCAAGTAGACGATCCATCAAATTATATACTTTTTTTTTTTGATTGCATCCGTCTGGAAAGCCTGATTGCCAGTTGAATCACTTAAGGGAAAATGAGTCGTCTGCTTTATTTGGATGAAAGCAGGGACGATTTCTTTCATAAATGGCGTGAATACAATTTAATTCTGTTATCTCTTCTGCTTGGGTAAAGTGCCTGGATTTTGCACAGAAACAAGAATTTGATGTTTGGACATTTGCCATGTTTTCCCTGAGACTGTAAATAAGGAAGAGATGGTATCTCAGGCACTTCTGAATCTTTGGATGTGTCTTTGATTCAAATTTGCAGCCTCTATAAACAACAAAAAGGTGGGCAATAGAGAAAACAGGTTGTGTGTGAAACCCAGGATAGTTCTAGCCTAACTTTCTCCATTCATCTATTCTCAAACTAAATAACCAGATTTACTCATTTGCATTACTTATCTGGTCTTAGTTCATGTGTGTGATGGCTCTTATGGAGACTTCCCTTCATTACCACGTAACAAATATGGAATTATCATTTCCACAAAGACCTACAGTGGCATTCTGCACTTTCCTTGGAGTTCTGAGAACAGTGGTCTGCGTTTCATTTGAAAAGTTTCTTTTGCAAATGCAAAAGTTGTGAAATCTTTTGCTATAGAAGAGTCACTTAAAAGTAGTTTTAATGGACCATGTAATAGCTTATTTCACTGTGCTCTTTTATTTTAGCATAAGAGCATAAATATTCCATTCAAATGTTGAAAATCTATTCAAGGCAAAAACATAGGCCCAGCATGTCGGCAACAGCATCACTGGGGTAGTGGTCCACTTAAACTACATTAATGTGTCATCATTAATTGTGTCTGCCTAGAACTTTTACATATTATCTGTGGAATCCATCTCATCTCTAAAATCTCTAAAATTCACACTCTGGCAAATTGCCTGGTGCACGTAATCATATTCAGAAAAACATTATTCTGTCCTATTGCATATCAATGTAGGATTTCCTTTTGGAGACGTTTGTATGGCATTCATTACTCTGAGCACTAGTGAGGAAGATGCGTAAAGATGAAAAGTAAAAGTTTCAAATGTTCAAATGGTTCCTCAAGAGAAGTTAAAAATAAAATTTTACTATCATCTATTTTAGTTTTAGGCAGCAGACAGGCAGCATAAGTGCAGCACTAAACTAAAAGAAGTAAGGTCTGGAACGCTCTCTTCAATCTAGAGAACTGGTTTTTCAGCAAGATTTTTATGGCCAGACCCCCATTGCCATGGTTGAAAGGCAGAGGTTGTACCCGGATTTGGGGTTCAAACACACCTGAACAATCCCGGCACCATTGCTTACTATTGTCATGCCCCGAGGCCAGGCTTCCTGGATCGTAAGAAATTATGATAACACCATGCACTTCACAGGATTATTGTGAAGGGATGCATGTGGCACCATAGGTCAAGCACCCAGCATAGCTCACGACCTAGTACAAATACTCAATAAGTTCTCATTTATATTCCCCTCTTTTTCTCTTTTCCATGAGAATGTGCGTACTAAATGAGTATGTGCACATGGAAGGGTGATATTTACAGACCCAAAGACTCATTTCTGTGTCCACACAAAGAGTGGGCAGGAAATGCTGGTTCCATACCAAGTAACTTACCAGTGACACCCATAGGAAATTTCTAATTCCATGTCTCTGACAACTCTTTCTAAGTGTTCTTTATTGTCAACTCTTCTCATGCATACACAAAATTCATTCCTTGTACATTGATATTCCTCAAGTTTCTGTGCTTGGCCCAGTTTTCTCCTTGCTCTTATCACTGATTTTATCCACTCCAGGGGATCACGCTGATGACCTACAGCCCGTATGGTTAGACCTGGCTGTACTCTTAAGCTCCCCTCACATATCCAATGGCCGACTGGCATCTTCACCTGAGTGACCTGGAGGGGCCTCAACTTCAACATATCCCAAAGTGTTCTTGCTCCCTCAACCCATTCAATACGTTCACCTCCTAATAAACAGGCTTCTCTTATTTCCTATATTCCAGTTACTTGTATTTCTACTCAATCATTTAATCTAGGAATTCTTCACTTGTTAATTGAAAGTGGTTAAATAAACTTTGCCCTCTTTCCAACATTATTATGTTTACTACTCTACTGGCTATGGATTTTTATTCTCTCCCGCCTTTCTTCTACCCTACAACTTTAACCTGTTCCCTACTTCCCTACCTACTAGTACGTCAAACGCACATCTTCTCTGTGATCTCGACTTTCTTCAGCTGGCCAGATTCCTGGACTTGGAGCCAACAGCAGGAGCCAGTAAGTCACTTGGCATTACTGAGAGTGGTGGACCAAGCACATGCCCCGAGTTCTTGGCCCCTTCAACAACTTCTGAACTTGAATGAAACACCATACTGCAGAGAACGGGATCTGGCATCTCGACACAGCCTGCAGAGGGCTTGGATAACACACTCTGGAAGTATGAAAAGATTAGCTTTCCATTGGGACCAATTTTGCCCCAAAGAAAACTAGAAATGGAATGAGTCTAAACAAAAGACTTTTCCCCATTTCCTCTCTCTTATGGCTTGTTTAAGGTACGTCTAGTCCAGAGGCATTCTACATGCTGAGCGACAGCCTTGCTGGACCACCTATGTCTCTTCACAGCTCATCAGGAAGAAGCCCCCCCCACAGCAATGTATTATATTTATTGCCTCATATCTTTCTCTGCATTCCCTCCATTTCCCTCACTTCTGCAACCCTGGGTTTGCACCTAGCAAACAAAGCATCAACACTTAATCCTTGCCTCAAGCTCTGTTTTCTGGGGAACCCAGGACTAAAAAAACTTCTAAAAAGGATTTTATGCAACTTTAAAGGGAAGCCTCTTTTCAATAAGATAAGAACCTTTGGCTCATTTCCCTTTTCTGCATCAAGTCTTAAAGGTAAAGAAAAATGAATATTTATAGTTTACAAGCCTACCGGGACAAACTGTAATAATTTCAAAACATTTTCTTAGTTTTTCTAGCAGCCAGAATGAAGAAGGAAAAATAAAAGTTTTACAAGTGAATAATAATTGGAAGTAAATTTATCAAAAAAACTGTTACTAGACCCTGAGCTTTGGGAGAAATTTCTCATGATGTCACGGTGATCTTTACACAAGGGTCATAAAGTCATGTAGTGTATAATATTCTTTACATTATATATACATATATATATATATATATATTTAAAAAAATACTTAAAAATACACAGAGTGCTCCCCATGTATTTCTTTGTTTTCTTATATTAGAATTTAGGAAAAAACAATAGCAAGATTCCAGGGCAGGGGTTGTAAAACATTGATGTCCACTAGCAGCCTCCTAAAAATACACATTTCTGGGCCCCATTCCAGACTCATGAACCAGCGTTTCCAGAGAAAAAGCTTAGGTATCTGTATTTTGGACAGGATGACTCTGAGGTTCACCAAAGTTTGAATATTGCTAATTTCCAACAGTTCAACCTAAATGTTATCTAACAAAATCATTAGAATTTTGTAGCAGAAGTAGCTTTTAAGAATACATTGTAAATAGTACCGTAGAATGGAAGATCATCACACAAATAGACACCATCTTTTGGATTTTTGGAATTTCAGAATGTATGTAAAGCTAAAATGAAATGGAAAATTGTGGATCAAGAATATTATGAATATTTTGGGGGTACCTGGCTGGCTTAGTACTTAAGCGTCTGCCTTCGGCTCAGGTCAAGATCCCAGAGAACCGAGATCGAGCCCTGCATCGGGCTCCCTGCTCGGCAGGAAGCCTGCTTCTCCCTCTCTCACTCCCCTTGCTTGTGTTCCCTCTCTAGCCATCTCTCTCTGTCAAATAAATAAATAAAATATCGAAATAAAAATAAAAAATTAATTTACAAAATTAAAAAAAAGAATATTATGAATATTCTTTGATCAAATATCTGTGAAACACTCTCTGTGGTTACGGTATCTTAGTTAAGTAAGTTGCATGATGTGGAATATAGCATATTTAATAGGGTCCCCACCATCAATTATCTTCTAGCATAATTCAGGAGAAAAGTCACACAACCAAATATCATATCTCTGAGGACCATGTGATCTATGAGCTAGGCTCACAGATACAGCTTACTGAACATGCAATCCCCGGAGGAAGCCCAAGATCAGCCAAATGTTTTAGATTTTGTAAAAGGAGGTTTCCCTCCCGTAGGTAGTTTTGCTATAGACAATTAGTCTGAGATTAAGAATAAAGCAAGTAAGACATGCAGATCAGACCATTGGAATTTTCTCTCAAATTTGACCTCTCTCTCCCCCTTTAGAAGGTATGATTGAGTATCACTGTTGCTTTCTCACATGAACTTACAGGCCCTAGGTCTCCAGCCTGAGTGTGTTTTAACAAGCCTAACAACCTTTAGAAACAGCACCATCTTAATCTGACTTTTCTGATTCGATATTTAGAGATTCTTAAAAATATCAGTCCAATTAGAACAAAAAGGAAAAAAAAATTTCCCTGGGGTTTCCAGGACAAAGGCACTATGAGGCAGTGTTTTTCTTTGTAACAGAGAGTCCCGGGGGAGTCATTGGTATTTATCTCCTATATTACTGCTCTAAGAGGCTAAACGCCCACAAACAATTCTGTCAGAGGGTCTGGGGAAAAAAGCAGGCATAAATAATACTTCCTGACATCAAATGTATTTCATTGTCTCTAACCGATGCTCCTGATTTAAAAAAATGAAATCGCGGTTTAAGTATCATTTAAGAGGATGTCGTTTGTGCTGAGAGAAAATCAGATACTACTTAGTACAAGGTTTTTAATTGTCTTTGAATACTTTTAAATCCAAGCTATTTATTTGTTTAATATGAAAATTGAAATTGCATGGTCATTTTTATTGAGCATATTACATTTTCCTACAGCTAGAAAGAGAAAACAAAACACGGGCTTTATTTAGAGGTCAGCTCCACACAAAAGGTGGAAAGGAGAAGAGAAGCAAAGGTCTGGCTCACGGAGCCAACCGTGCATTAGACTGAAAAATAGCTTCCTAAGTCACGTCCCTATGTGGTATTGTTTAAGTGGCCTCTTAGTTTGGGTTTCTCCAGAAGGGACTGACTCAAGGAATTTAGGGCAAGAAGTCTATTCCCGAGCCAATTCTGGGAAACCTTCATGAGGGAATGCAGAAACAGGCAGGGGAGGGAAACAGCTAATGAAGGATTTGTTTTCCAGCAGGTGAGCTCTAACAACACCGATGACCCCCACAGGGGACTGGGAAGTGAGTATAGAGTGTCTGCAGAGTGTTGGGAAGGAATCCCAGCTGAGGGGCAAAAGTCTAAGATACCAACTCCTGGCCAGTCATTTGAGAGCGGGGTGCTGCGTTGGGGGCGGCAGGAGATGTTAATTCTCCGATGCTCTCAGCCTGCGGCACGATGGGAATGGGGACTCCGGTGATCAGAAGACAGCTCTCAGATAAAGAGATGCTGGCAGCAACAGTATTAAGTCAAGTTGTTGTGCCCTGAGGAGTTGTGGGCTGGGGGGTGGTTGTGATACGGGCAGAGCACCTATGGGGTTGGCCCCAAAAGGACTCCCAAGTGGACATACAAATGCCCATTCCAACTCCTTGGAGTCTTCTAGATTCAGGAAGTTACCTTGGGGTATGGAGGAGGCAGTAAAAGAAAGGAATCAAAGCGGAAATAACCTGGACGGCTCCACAGGGTAGAGCACCGTCGGCACCCTGGATGGTGAGGCTGTGCGGGGTGGGACTGAGGCCACAGTCAAGCAGAGCTCGCGGATGAGCTCAGAAGGCAGACACTGACGTGGAAGCTGTGGTCCAGACGCAGATAGCAAGGAGGGACCGGCAGGGAGAGAGACTGCGACAGAACCTTCCTCTGGTCATGGGGTAGCACGAAGTGGAGATGGTGCAGCCAGCAGAAACGAGTCCAAGTAAGCAGGGGCCAGAAAGAAGCAGGGACCTAGACACAGTCAGCAACATCTAGGGAAGAGTGCTTACCAGGAGCATTTCATCTCATCCATTCTTAGCACCAGCTATCTACTGCTGACATTTAAATCCCAGCATCAAAGGGGACACAGCCATTTTGCACTCCCGGGAGTGAAGACGCATGCCCTGCAGAGTGGAGAGGCATCTGTGTAGACCCCAACCACCACACATGGCCCAATGCACACTCTTTAATTGGGGGTTAATAATGTGTTTTCCAGACTCCCAGCACAGCTCATGACCAGTGGCCCAAGATACCTCAATCTTGTTGCTCTGAGTGAATCAGAAGAAGAAAACACACTAGAAACATCTGGCTTCACAACTGTGAGGGCACCAGCCAAACAAAATCCTAGCATTTGCAGTGTGTTTGACACAAAATATAAATCTAGGTTTTTCTCGCTAGCCATATATAGAGTTCAGAGAGATCCCAATATATGAAAGTGTCTCAGCTTATTTAGGAATATCGCAGGCTGAGAATTGCTAGAGGCATGCACAGTGACCCATCTTTCATGATTTCACCTCTGCCCCTCTCCATCCTGAAGGGTCAATGGCAGAGGCAAACCTTAAAGTGAAAAATAAAAGTCTGGGCAAGTTAAAGCAACAAGAGAGCCGATGCTGGAGGAAAGGTTGACGTGGGAAACAGGTCAGAGGGGTCCCTCCTACAGCCTTCCCCAGAGCATGGCAGAACTCATATCCATGGGTCACGGAACCAGGACAAAACGAGGTCTTCTGTGCCCAGGGCTAAGACATCTGTTACCTGATTAACGCTGCCTTTATCCCTCTGTCAAAAAACATTTTGGTAGCTCAGGACCCTTCTTATGAGGTCTAGGAAACCAACTGAATAGCAAGGCAAGGATTTTCTGAAAGGGAAACAGACTCATTCCAGATTTTGAGGTGTTCCCCATGTAAGATATATCATACATTATTATGACATGAATTATCCAACCAATAATCCCTTGCTTCCAATTGCCCATTTTACAGATTTTATTATTAATCTGTATTATTGATCTAGCCACTTGGGTTTCCTATTGCTTCTATTTGAGTCATCCCATAACAAATATCCCTGATAGGTTATCAATCTGCAATTGTACTGCCTAATATAATCTGTATGTGAGCTGATACCAAAGTCTCGGGGAAGATATGTTTATATTTAGTGGTATTCTCACATGAGGCTTTTTTTTTTCTTTTTTTTTGTGGCTGAGGCTCTTTTTAAGCCTGTGCTGTACATTTATTTTTCAGCAGAGACATTTGATTATATATCCCCTGCTGCTTATTCATTTGCAATGCTTCTTAGACCATTTGGAATACTAGTAAAGTCTTGACAGAATTCTTTATATTCTAATATTATCAATGTTCTGTTTCAAAAAATGGGGTCCTACATCATTTTATTAGAGAAATGACAGCCACTCTTTCTGGTTTCTGTCATTCTAGCTTAATGTGAGCTTAATACCATAGACAGTGGGCTGGAGAGAAGGAAAGACCCTGCCTGTCTAACCCCAGCCCTACCAGGGAGGGACTGGGGGCTTTGGGAAAGTTGCTCAGTGCCCGACCCAGAGCTTGTACTTGTGAGATAGACCAGCACACACGAGAACCACTTGTCTGGAGAAAACCCACCAGGCAGAGAGACGGCAGCATGTTGGAATATTTGGCAAGACCAGATCTTGCTTCACTGAAGGATGAATAGTAACACAAAGATCGAAGACTAGCCCCAAGCTAGTACTTCCAATCTGGAAGACATGGCTGGAAGCAGGATATGATTCTACTGGTTGGTGCTCTCAAGTGAGTCCGAGTCTGAGCAGCTGGTAATGTGCAAAGATTCAAGGGTTCAGAAGTTGGAGCAAATAATAAGAACAGGGGAAAGAAGAGAGATGCACCTGGCGATACTGAGCAGGGACAGGGATTTAGAGTAGCAAGGTTAGAGTTGAAAGAAGCAACAACAGTGATGCAATATGACATCATTCTGTTGATGACCCTGAGTCCTTGGGTCTTACACTCTGGCATGTTTTGTACCGCATCTAGAGGTCGTCTAGAAGCCTCAGCTTTCAAGGTCGCCAGGAAATGCGGTGGGGAATCAGGAAAACATTGCATGTCTCCTCTTTGGACGTTCCCCTCTGTAAAATGAATGACTTGAACCAGAGATCTAAGGGTCACACAAGGTCTAATATTTAATTCTTCTAACGATTCTTTCATGCTGTCTCTGAATTGTTCAGGGAAGGTCAAACCATATGTTTAAAACTTACCCACTGCTTTCCTTTATCACTTGTGTTAGAGCTAGCACACCTTTTACCAGGTCATTGAATTTACTTAAAGGGCACTCTACATACTGAAGCTTTCACTTACTTTTAGTAAAAATAGAAACCCTACTCTCATTTACTAGAATAACAGTTATCATAAGCTTAGTAGCAGGAGGGGTGCGTGGGTAGCTTAGCCTTTGGCTCTGGTCATGATCCCAGAGTCCTGAGATCGAGATCCCGCATCGGGCTCCCCGCTGGGCGGAGAGCCTGCTTCTCCCTCTCCCACTCCCCCTGCTTGTGTTCCCTCTCTCACTATTATCTCTCTCTGTCAAATGAATAAAGTCTTAAAAAAAAAAAAAAGCTTAGTAGCAGGAGTTAGTTCAAAGGATTTAATTCACATGCAGACTGCCGACCAGCAAGATGTGAAAATACAACAGGAAGTTCACTTGATAAATGACCTGGTAGTTCTTTCACTCACCAGTTACTAAGCTTATACTATAAATGTATGAAACATAAAGGAAACAAAATAGTTTATTTCAGACCTCCAGAGTTTACATTTGCATCTGCTAAAGAACACAGTGGAGAGGATGAATGTGTGTGTATGGTCCCCCATGGAAAGAGCCTGGGAAGGGACCACTGCGCCAAATACCTCCTTCCTTGGACACTTAAGAGGAGGCCCTTCTGAGGACCTGCTGTGGCTGGCCCAGGGTTC
>PITA01032726.1:0-13609 GCA_004023965.1 Spilogale gracilis
AGCGCCTTCTGTTTTAAACGTTACGGTTGCTTATATATCCTATTAAAAGGTTTGCAAGGACCTTCACCCACCCGCCCTTTCTTCCTTTCTCTGCCTAATACCTCACCATGCGATACTGAACTTACTTCATTTCGCTAATGTTCCCTGGGATACTCTTTCTACTTCATACTCCCTTTGGCAGGCACTCTTCAGATGCTGGTTAAAAAGTCACTTTCTCTAGGTCCTCTTTTCTGACCCCTTAAGCTAAGTTAGGTTCCTACTGTTTCCTTAGTATTCCGTAGTTCCCCGACTTGAATGTGCACATCTTATGTTACTACCTGCTGATATGTCTTTTTCATGGATTCTAAGCACGGTGAGACTAGTAACTGGTTTTTTTGTTTGTTTTTGTTTTTTTTAAAGATTTTTATTTATTTGACAGAGAGAAACACAGCGAGAGAAGGAACACAAGCAGGGGGAGTGAGAGAGGGAGAAGTAGGCTTCTTGCCAAGCAGGGAGCCAGATGTGGGGCTCGATCCTGGGTTTCCGGGATCATGACCTGAGCCGAAGGCAGTCGCTTAACCAACTGAGCCACCCAGGCGCCCCCCCTAGTAACTGTTTTTAATAATTTATGGCTTGGTGTGTTGTGGATAACCCAGAAATACTTGAAGAAAGGTGGTTGTGTGGGTGAAGGTGGAAGGGAATGTATAGGAGAATGTGAAGGTTAGAAACTGGTGGCCTCGTTCAACAGTAAGCTGTTCAGTGGTGGGGTGTAATCGTGCATGGCAGAAGAGACTGGTGTTAGGTGAGGGCCAGAGTGTGGAGGGCCTTATAGGTCACCTTAAAGGGTTTGCCCTTGATCCTCTGAGTAGTGAATGCCTCCAAGACCTAACTCAAAAGGCACCTCAGCAAAGCCTTCCTGTTTTTCTCTAAAACTTACTTCTCATCAATCAGTATTTTTTGGTTTATATGGTGAAGATTCTGCTTATCCGAACTACTTGGCTCACATCCCCCCCTCCCCCGCACGCTAGATTGAGGACGAGTTCCTGCCTAGCTTGCTCACCCTTCGAGGCCCACAACTGTACCTACTTCAGGATTTCTGTGCTGTTTGAATAAACTGAGGCGCATGAGCTGACTTGCAGTTGGCAGGAGCCCTGTGAGGTGGTATTTGTCTTGCTCGTCCTCCTGACCACCTTCAGTGGCATGCCAGCCTTTACCAGTCCTGACTGGATTTGGCTGAGCTACTTCCTGACTCCCTGCACTGCAGGGGAACATGGAGAAAATGGGGGACAAGGAGGGCTGTGCAGAGGGGCTGGGGTGGAGGAAGCAGCTCGTATACCAAGTACCAAGGCCCTGGCAGCACTGGCATGAACGAGGTCTGGCCATGCCCCAAAGAGCTGTATTTTGGATTTCTGTTAGGTGATTTAGGAGGTGCAATGGAGACAGTGGAGGTCAGGAGGCTGTTTCTCACGTCTGTCAGGGCCAAGAGGCAGCGTGTCCTACCCGAGCTGTTCTAACCCTGTTCTGGATCAGACTCACCTGGACAGCTTTTTACAAATACAGGTGCCCTGGTCCTATTTCAGGGATTCCAATTCAGTACATCTGGGATAAGGAACAACCATCTGGATGTTTTAAAAGGTAGCAGGTTATTTTTGAGGTGCAGCCAGAATTGAAAAAGCATAAACTTTGGGTTTGGAAAGCCAGTTGTGAATTATGGGCAAGGCACTTAACCTAACTCTTTCTTCGCACACGTTGGGCAATTCTGTAGGGATTTTGTGAGAATCCAGTAATACATGGAGAAAATGCCTTCTAAATTCTGACACACTCTATCAAGACACCTGCTCTTTACCATCAGTAGCCAGTCTGGTGAGTGGAAGTTTAATTGGAGAGGACTTAATTCTTAATTGTGTATGGGTCATTTCAGGGAAGGCAGGCCTCAGTGGGATAAATGACCACCTGAATGAGGGACGGACTGGAGGGAGAAAATCTGGATCATCTGAAAATAGGGACAGTTCCAGATGCCAGACTTCTCAGGGGGCTGATTCATTTAACTCCCTTCAGTTTTGCCATGTAGATCACTGTCGTTCTTAGCTAAGCACCAGGAAGAAGTGAGGAATAAAACTGAGGGAAGAGAAATAAGTCTGGGAAGGAAAGGCAGGACATGCTCCCTCGGTCAGTTACTTGTAACATTTCCCCCCAAAAATATCCTTATTTTTCTTTAACAGATTAGTATTTTTAAGTTTCATTACAAAATTTCCCTAGTTTTCATCAAGTTGCCAGCTGCAGCAGCAGTGAGCTTGGATTCTGTTAAGAAGGAGGAATATATACCTGTGTATGTAGGAAATGTTTAAAGAAGGATATATAAGCATCTTGGAGTCCAGGGAAGGATGGAGATTTACAAAAGGGCATAGAATGAAACTATCACTGGAATTTTTGATCCTGTGCAGATTACTATTCTGGTTCTTAAACACCCACACCTGGCTGATTCTAAACAGCAGAGGCTTCCGGGCCCACACAGCTTGGCTGCGCAGGTGGACTTGTTCACTGCTGAATCCCATAACGGGAACGCTGCCTGCACACGGGAGGTCCTCAGGGAGTCTCTGTGGAATGGAGGCCAAAATGGAGAGCAACTCCAATGGTAACAGATTTGTAAGATTAGTAGCACACAGTCATTAAAAAAGATAATCATGAACAGGTAGAAACACGGAACATTTTTACTAAATGAAGCAAATAGAATTTCACTGTGATTGCAGTAATGCAAAACACTTATGTGTTATGCGTATATGAATAAAGAAAGTCATGAGAAAATGGGGAAGATAAATTCCTTAATCTTAAAAGAGGTTTAGCATATGGTTGTGTTATTGGTTCAGTATAATCAAGCTTGCTGTAGTCTATTAGGAATCAGAAAAAGTACAAATGAGATTCTTCTGACATGCTTTGCTAATAACACGAATTCACTTGGCTGCTTTAGGAGAGTTTCAGAATGGCTGCAGCTCCTCAAGCTCCGGGGAGGGGCTCTGTTCGGAAGACAAGACCTTTAACGGTAAAGACATCGTTGAACAGCCCATACACTATCTGCTGGAGTGCACTAGAGAGAGAAGACATGCACTTTATATTACAGACCCTTGAAGACAGATTTAAATCTCTTGGACTTCAGAAGATGGAGGATAAGAAGAAAAAGAAAAAGCAGTTTTTAAAAAAACAAAGCCCAGACAAATGTAGCACAGAGGTTGATCCGAGTGAGGAGCCGAAGGAGAAACACCCAGGAGGTAATGAGCAAGGGTCAGGGTGGACTCCTGTCTGTGCTAGGATGCAGCTGGCCATTGGCATTAATGAAGTTACCAGAGCTCTGGAAAGGAATGGGCTGCTGCTGGTTCTCGTGTGTAAGTCAGCCAAGCCCGCAATCATCACCTCACACCTGATTCAGTTAAGTCTGAGCAGATCCGTTCCTGCTTGTCAGGTTCCCCGTCTCAGCGAGACACTCGCACCTGTCATTGGCTTAAAATGTGTCCTGGCCTTGGGGTTCAGAAAGGACACCACTGCCTTTATTGATGAAGTCAAAGCCATAATTCCCCGAGTACCCATTTTACATGTACCATGGCTTCCAGGCAGACTAGAAGATTCCAGGGAAAATTTAGACACTGAATCTTTGGAAAGCCAAGACAAAGAGATTTTGGAAACTTCCTTTGAAGACATCTCTAAACATAAAAGGAAGCTTGTTGAAGGTCAGCAGGCTGTAGTGTTACAACCCCTTAAAATAAAGAAAGTGATTCCAAACCCCAATAAGATAAGGAAACCACCCAAAGGTAAAAAAACGACTTCAAAGTAATCTTGTATAAACTTGTCATTTCAAACAGTTGTAAAATGACAGTTTGTCAAGCCTTGAAATTAATAAAATGTGTTAGTTTTACATATATTCTTGGGATACTTTTAGTAACATTCCTTTCACAGGTGTAAGACTTTGTATAAATCGGCTGACACTTAAAAACACTAAGTGCAGAAAATTTTTCAAAGTATGAATATCAAAACAAAAGTTTATTGAAACTCATGTCCATGCTTGTATAAATTCACTTTTTAAAAGGCTGTTACAATGCTTGTAAGCAAGAAATTCTGTATCCTACAACACTTATCTTTCTATCAAACTTGGAAAATGTGCCACAGTAAACAGGTTCTAATTAGTAACGTGGATGAAACTGGACTGCAGATCGGTTTTAAAAGAAAGCTACTAAACACCAAGCAATACGTTACGTTGTCTTCAGAAACATCAGAAAAATTTTATTTCCTGTTGATTTTATTTTCTTTGTAGGTAGGCATACACATGAGCTTAATGTTTATAGGAAAACACCAGATACGGTATTTTGAATGGTTGAAATTCATCCCTTTACATTGTTAACTTATTTCTTTGGAAACTTAACATGGGTAAAAAGTATGCTGGCAATTAGGTCAAGTGTAGGAAGAGAATTAAAAAATAAAGTGAGGAGCTTGAGGTCTCAGAGACGGGTTTGTGCGATGACTGGGATTCTCTGTGTTAGGAAGTGAAGCATAATCAGTCCTCTGGGTTAAAGTGTCTGCTATTTGCAGTATGTGTTTGGAAAAGGTCCTTTTGTAATTTAGGGGGAAGGTACTGGACTGCTAAAGGCTATTTTCAGCCTAAATTCTGCTTGACCCTTGGATTATGCCACCTTTGTTCATTTAAATTTTACTAAACACCATCTTGGCTAAAAAAAAGGGGGAAGGGGGATGGGGAGGGAAAGATACCTCATGGACTAGAGCATTTCCACTGTTGGCAATGATGCAGGGCAACTTTTTTTTGAATCTGTAAGAGACTATATTGTAGTGAAATTTAATTCTAGTAACTATAAACACAGTTTTATCAGTTATCAATTTTGAAATGTTCACTGGTAATCTGTCTAAATTATAAAGAGGCCTTATAAAGAGGGAAATATGCTATTTATTACTGTATTTAAAAATGAGTAAAAGCATCTGAATTCTGTAACAACTGGGATTATATAAAAAAATAAAATGCCACAGTTTTATCATAAGGTGAGTTTGTAATAAAATTACTGACTGGCAATTCTGCAATCATCTGTAAACATACATCTTATTAAGACTGTGCCTTAACAATAACGGAACACAATTCCCAACTACAGCCTTGACTCCAGATTAAAATCCCATTTACTTAATTCTTGGTGTTTTGGTGGATTGGTTCAGTTTTGCTTCTGAAGCTGCTCTCCTGTTAAGAAAGAATGGTACTGCAGTGGAGTCCAAATTGTCCTGCATGAGGTGGCTTCTCTAGGTCTTCAGGTTAAACACTGCTGTGGGAAGGATGCACTGCTGGGCGGTCCCCGAGTGCCCTCTAGTGGTAGTCACAGCTGTGGGTTTGTCTTTAGGATGATGGCAGGAAGGTGTGGAGTGGCTTTCAGCTCTAGTCTAAGTCAGGGTCGACAAAAAAATTTTTTTTCCCTGTAAAGGGCCAGACAGTAAATATTTTAGGCCTCTTCGGCCATACAGTTCTGTCAGAATAACTCAACTCTGCCTCTGTAGCGTGAAGCAGCCACAGGCGATACATAAGCAAATGAGTGTGGCTGTATTCCAATAAAACTATGGATGCTGAAATCTGAATGTCCTACAGTTTTCACATGTCATAAAATGTTATTCCTTTGATTCTCCCCTCCCCGTACTGCCCTTCCCCCAGCAACCATTCAAAGTCTAAAGACCATTCTTAGCTCATGGGCTACAGTTTGCTAGCTCCTACCTGATACAAGATATGACTGGTTTCATTTGACCGCTTAGAACATAAAGGAAGGGCTGTCATGTTGTCTAAAATTAAACTTTTCTGGACTGAAGGGCCTAGGCACTGGTACAGTAAAGGCAGGAAGAAGTATCTACTCTGGTATAGGAGTCAAAGCCAGTTCTGTGTGGCCTCATTCGGCATATTCCTCCCCCGTTGGACTACTGGCGATATATATATGTATGTATGTACACTGGGAAAACTGTGTTTTCAAATTCTAGATAAAAACACCATCAGTAACAAAATTATGAATACTTATTTACATATAAGACATTTTCCATTAGCATGACAGCTTTCATGATAAATTAAAGTCAGCATAAAGGTATATGTGCAATTTTGCGTAATAAAAACATTCAAACCATCTATGTCCTGATAGCACTAATAAATTCCACTGAGCATTTATTTTTATTTTAGAGCTTTTATTTTCTTTGTCTGACATGTCTTGCTGCTGCTGAGAAGACACCAGTTTGTGCGGTGGCAGCGAAGTCTAATTGGTCACTGGATGTAGGTCTCAGCAATGTTTGCACAAAACTTTGCTTTTGAACCAATCCTCTGACCCGCCAGAGATCCAAGTACACATCTGTGTGTTTATTTGGCAATGCTACTTCTGGAGAAATAAATGTCCTTCCTGGTTAGTTCCCAGTACATTCTTCTCTCCCTCTGTACTTCAACATCCATCTACTCATCACTGAATTACAGAAGTGCTGATTTCCTAAACGCTCCCAGTGATACTGTGTAAGGGGACGGAAGCTCACGTTTTCTACATGGGTCCTTCATTCTCTTACATGGGCAAACAGACCAACACTTAATAAACAGAAATGCAGCAGTTTATCTCCACACAATAGCAAAGACTTTCTTACACAATTCTGTGACTTCAGTCCATAGAAAAGCAGTCTCTTTGTTCTACAGAGTGGAAAAATACCTTCTCTTCATGAAGAGACAGCCCAAAGTCTGACAATTAGAGGAATGTGCTCTCTGTACCCTTTCATCCCTCCTACAAATGGGTAAACAGTGAGAAAAAAGAATGTTAACATTCTAGCTAGAAATATGTACTATTGGTCACATGTGGGTTTTTTTCATCTTTTCTGATTGTTAACGACTACATCGATTTCATGTAAGTTGTGCTTTTATTCTTCTTTGGAATGGCAGTTCCAGGAATCATTAAATAGAATATTAACAAATGATGATGTCAGAGTTCTAGAAATAGAAATATCCATCTATTGTAATACTAGTCCAACCTAAAGGGAAGGAAGAAACAGAATGGTAAGAACAGGTAAGTGAGAAAAAATAAATTACAGCACAGTAGCTCTGTATTTATTTATTTAGATTTTATTTATTTGTCAGAAACACAGCTAGAGAAGGAACATAAGCAGGGGGAGTGAGGGAGGGAGAAGCAGGCTCTGCCCCCGAGCAGGGAGCCTTATGTGGCTCTATCTGGGGACTCTAGGATCATGACCTAAGCTCAAGTCAGACACCTAACGACTGAGCCACCCAGGCACCCCTAGCTCTGTATTTTTAAAAAGCTACAAATAAACACCTTAACTTGTCCTAAGGGCAGCAAGCATGGGATTTTGTAGATGCATTTATTAAGTTTATAAAGGGTGTAGCCCCTGCACTTACCTTTTCAGAATCTGTTCCTGGACATCTCCAATTGTACAGGTAATACTGCAAATTACCATCTCCTATGCCAAATTTGAGTTTTTCCAAGAAGGTCTTATTTTCCATCAAATCTAGTGCATTGAATACATCAAATCCTTTCTGCCAATGTAAAAAGGATTTCAAATTTTAAACATCACGGAACTAGAGTATTTTCTCTATTATGTACTTCAGTGTAACATTTTATTCCTCTACTAATAGCTCAAATATGCATTTATAACAAGGTGTAATATCTGCACTCTATGTATAGGTTAAGAACCAGTTCACACTGTCTGAGGATATTTTTAGAAGGAACATTTGCTCAGATGGCTCCACCTCCAGAGCTGGTGGTTAGGGCCCTTCCGAAGTTCTGACCGAGGCTTTAACGACTTTAAATGTGTATTTGTATGGGGCTGATGCTGGGAAATACACTCAGTACAATTTTAGTAGAAAAAACTGTATTTCTTGAAAATGTTAGGTAAAAATACTATCCACATGTGGTATAGATTTCTATTTCTCAGGGGTGTTATCTTAAATAATTTATTGGCCTTTTTGTGGGGAAGTAGTTGAAAAAGAGCAATAGGATCAAAGAATCATAGGATAATGTTGACTCAGATGCAAGACTACTATGTTAAATATTTTCAGTTTATCAAAGAAGACACTTTTCATGTGTTATTCCCAATTTCTCATGATTTGTGTTTTCTCATGTCCAATAATTACACTTAAATAACCATCAGCTGATTTCAACTTTAAAAAAAATATTTGTAGCAAGAATTTAACAATTACCCTAACTACCACACTAAAGAAATAGAAAAATATTACAATTACAGTACAGCACATTTTGAATTTAATTCCTTTCATTTTAAATGCTTTTCTTTTTAATACTGAACTCCTTAACTTTAAAAATAAAATTCCTTTAATTTTAAAATTCAGAGACTATTTAGTTGAGTTCAAAAAGGATCCTGTTGCTAATTATGCACTGCAACATGAATATGTATGTTCCTTCTATCAAGGTTCCAGGCTTTTTTCCTATATTCCTTCACTGTGGGGTTTTATGCATTCTTCTATAAGGGTTAAGAGTTTCTAATTTGCACAAAGTATCTTTTTGGCCAAGGTGCAACAGAATCAACAATGTAAATAGCCTCTGAAGTTTTTAAAAAGAACATCAAAATTCTTCCTTTGATGGGTGGTCAACAGTAACAAATATCTCAAGCGAATTACACCTGTGCAAAAGGAACTCTAGTAAGAGGTTTTATTTTATTTTATTTTATTTATTCTATTCTATTCTATTCTATTCTATTCTATTCTATTCTATTCTATTCTATTCTATTTTATTTTATTTTCAAGTTTATTTCAGAGAGAGAGACTGAACACAAGTTGGGGGAAGGAGCAGAGGGAGAAGCCAACTCCCCGCTGAGCTGGGAGTCCGATGTGGGATCATGACCTGAGCTGAAGAGAGACGCCCAGCTGACAGAGCCACCCAGGAGCCCCTCTAGTAAGAGGTTATAAATACTTTGATATATATATTTGGAGAAACACACAGGACAGAAAGGGAGGGAGCCACTTACCAATTTGGCTATAATGAGCGCGTCACTCATGAGGTCCAGCAGGGGCGTCTCCGTGTGAATGTTGTAGAAGGAGTAGGCGGCCTTGAGGCTCTTGTGCGCAGGGTGGTGCATGACTGTGGAGGGGAGTGTGTAGAAGCTCAGGAAGTCAGTTAGTTTACCACTGGCGTTCTAAAGGACAAAGGTAACGTCAGGTAAATACCTCCTCGAACATGTTGCACCCACGCATTTAAGCTCACTTGTTGATTTTTGATGCATACCTTAACTTTCTGTTAGAACAAAAAGCAACAACTCCTACTGCCTCTCTCTCAGCAGTCTGTTTGGGGGCCCTGAGGGTAGGCTGGGTAGAGCCTGAGAAGTGCATGGAGTTGTCTGTTTCTTAGCCTAGTTCTAGCTGGCTGTTGGCATAACGTTAAGAAGCAGAATGTTCTAAAAGGAAAGTTTCCCCTAGCCTGACTCACGAGTCTTCCCAGACCTACAGAACAGGCATGAAAGCGGATTCATTGTTTTTTTCAGAAACAAAAGCTCCAGGGATCAGAAGACTGCCTTTTCCAACTCAAAGATACTTTATCATACTAACATCTTCTTGGCACAAAGCAAGAACTGTATCAGCATAAAGTGAAGTTGGACAGAGTCTGGAAGCTGTTTTGAGAGACTTGTGAAAGGCATCAGTACCTCACCTGAACATGCACCTGTGAATCTGAAGCTACCAAAAATCAAAAAGGATGCAAACGATGGTCCTGGTTTCATCACCAAGGGGATACCTTTCAGTACAAGAAATGAGCCAGCATGTTTGCGTTGCTTTAATCAGCTGTGGTGGCCTAGGAGGTTGGCACATAACTCAAACTATGCTACGCCTGAGTTACACAGCCAAAGAGCCTACGTCACAAGTATGCTCTTGCTAGTATTTCAGTGGAAGAGAAAATGCCATACGGATACATTACCTGGTTTCTGAATGCTTCTGATTTACGAAATCTTTTCTCAGACACTAAGAAAGACATTTCGCTAAAGTGATTCTCTACTGCTTTGTATTAGCAGCTCAGTATTTGCAATGAATTAAAGACCTAAACTTTCAGCTTCAATAAGGATTTTCAACTCAAAAAGTTAAAACTGAAAAACAAAACTCATTGGACGGACTCAGTAGTGGAGTGGAGATGACAGAAGATAGAAATCATTGCACTTGAAGAATTCAGTAGAATTTAACTCAGTCTGAACAAAAGAGAGAAAACAGACTGGAAAAAAAAAAGTCTCAGGGACCTGCGGGACACTTAACAAAAGATGGGGCATTCCTATCACTGGAGTCCCAGAACAGGAAGAGAAATGTGGGGGCTGGGAAAGCAGAAGAAATAATGGGTGAAAGCTTCCCAGATTTGGCAAGGTTTCTCTTGATTCTGAATCAAGAAGCTGAGTGAACCTTAACAGGAAAAACCCAAAGAAATTCACTCCAGGATGCATCCCAATTAAATTTCTGGAAACTAAAGACAAAGCCTTGAAAGTAGTCACAGAGAAAAGGCATTACCCGCAGGAGAATAGCAATCCAATGAAGTTGATTTCTCATCTGAAACCACAGAGGCCAGAAGGAAGTGGAACACTTTTTTTTTTTTTTAAGTAGCCTAGATGCTCAGTGGGGAGCACAGTGTGGGGCTTGAACTCAGTATCCTGAGATCAAGACCCCACTGAGATCAGGAGTCAGATGCTTAAGCTGACTGAGGCACCCAGGCACCCCAATGGCACATTTTTAAAAAAGAAAGCTACCTATCTATTTATCTATCTATCTATCTATCTATCTATCTATCTATCTATCGAGAGAGCACACGAGTGTACACAAGTTGGGGGAGGAACAGAGAGAGAGGGAGAGAATCTCGAGTGTGGAGCCCCATGTGGGGCTCAATCTCACAACACAGAGATCATGACCTGAACTGAACCTCAACCAGCTGTGCCCCCCCAGGCACCCACCAGTAGCACAACATTTTTAAGGGCTGAAAGAAAAGAATGATCAGCCTTGAATTCTGCACTGGCGAAACTATCCTTCAGCAATGGAGGAGAAATAAGGAGATTCTCAGACAACTGAAAACCAGAAGACTTTGTTGCTAGCAGACATATCTTTAAGACTGGCCAAAGGACATTCCCTGAACAGAAATGCAGTAATAACAGAAGGAATCTTAGAGCATCAGGACAAAGAACAACAGAGAAGAAATTTTGGTACATGCTGTAAACTATGCTTCTCCTCTTGAGTGTTTTAAATCTACTTGGTGATTGAAACACAAGTTGTAACACCATCTGATCCTCAAAACAATATTTAAAAAGTCAAGAAGATAAAGGGATCTGATGGAAGTAAGGTCACTTGACGTAGTAAAATGTTGATACCAGGCGACTGTGGTGAGTTACATGTTCCTGTATGAAGGAATACTCAGAACAACCATGATACAAACTATACAAATACATTCAAAGGCACCATAAATACATCAAGGCAGAATCCTAAAAAATTATTCAAGTAACCCATAGGAAGGCAAGGAGAAAGGAACAAGAGGAATAAAAACCAGAGAAAACAAACAGAAAACAAGTAATAAAAAGGCAGACTTAAGCTCTAGCCTATCAGTAATTATCAAATATCAATGGCCTAAATACACCAATCAAAAGAAAGACTGGCAGGTGGATAAAGAAACACAGTTCAACTACATGCTGTTTATAAGAAATTTTCAGTTCAATGACGCAGAGAAGCTGAAAGTAAAAGGGCTGTAAGACATACACCACTCACTACTTTAATCTTAAAGTGGCAGGAATGACAGAATTCAGCATCTCTGACTTTTGGTTTTGGCTCAGGTCATGATCTCAGGATTGTGAGATAGAGCCCTGTGTTGGGCACTGCACTCAGGGCTGAGTCTGCTTAAGTTTCTCCTTCCCTCTTCCTCTGTCCCTCCCCACTGTGCATGGTCTCTCTCTCTCAAATAAATAAAACTTTAAGACAGTAGGAGTGACTATATTTATATCCAATGAAGTAGAGGTCATAGCAAAGAAAATTACTAGAGACAGAGTGGTAAGTGCTGATAAGATTGATCCCCTGGGAAGACATAAAGGTCATAAATGTATTAAGTACCAAGCAGGACCCTCAAAATACATTTAAAAAATCTGGTAGAGGAGGAAGGAGAAACAGACAAGTCCCAAGTTACAGTTGGGGACTTTCACACCTTCTTATCAACTGACAGAGGTGCTAGAAAGAAAATCATCAAGGAGGTAGAAAATCTGAATGATACAGGAGGGATGTGAATGACATACACAGAACACTCCACCTAAAAAGAGCAGAATATACATGTCACACATATTCACCATTTGCACCTAAAATAAGCCTTAACACCTTAACAGAGCTGAAATCATACAGTGTCTTCTCCAAACATAATGGAATAAAACTAGAAATCAATAGGAAATCTCTGAGAAGTCAAAGTTGAAAAACAGAACTCTATATAATCCAAGGCTCAAAGAGGAAGTTTCAAAAGAAGTTTAAAAAAATACATGGGCAGCTGGGTGGCTCAGTCAGTTAAGCATCTGCCCTCGGCTCAGGTCATGACCCCAGGGTCCTGGGATCAAACCCCATATCAGGCTCTCTCCTCAGCGGGAAGTCTGCTTCTCTCTCTCCCTCTGCCTCTCCCCCGGCTTGTGTGCACTCTCTCTTTCAAATTATTAAAAAAAAAAAAAAAATATATATATATATAGAACCAAATGAAAATTAAAATATGACATACCAAAATATGTAGAATGAAGCCAGAGCAGTGCAGGGAGGGACATTTAGAGAACTACATGCTTACACTGCAACAGAGAAAGGTCTCAATGATCTAAATCCACCCCCTCAAGGGACAACAAAAGGAAGAGCAAAAGAAGCCCAAAGCAAGCAGAAGGAAGCAAATAATAAAAATAAGATCTGAAATCAGTAACACTGAAAACAGGGAAAATCAATAAACAAAAGCCTTGTTCTTTGGGGGAAAATAAAATTGATTTGATACAACACTAGCAAGACCCACAAACATAAAAAGAGAAAAGATACAAATCGCCAATGTCAGGAATGAAATAAACATTATCACCATACATCCTTTGGTCAGTAAAAGGACAAGAGATTAACCAAGCAACTTTCTCTTGTAAATTTGACAATCTAAAAGAAATGATCAATTCCTCAAAAACCACAGCCTATTAAAAGGCAGTCGAGATGAGACAGATCACTTGAATAGTCATATGCCACTAAAGAAATGGAACTTATTTTTCTTTTTTAAAGATTTTATTTATTTATTTGACAGAGAGAAACACAGCGAGAGAGGGAACACAAGCAGGGGGAGTGAGAGAGGGAGAAGCAGGCCTCCCGCCGAGCAGGGAGTCTGATGTGGGGCTCAATCCAGGGTCTCTGGGATCACGACTGGAGCCGAAGGCAGACACTTGACGACTGAGCCACCCAGGCGCCCCAGAAATGGAAAATACTTTAACAAAAAAGAATTCTCTAAGGTCAGATGGTGTCAAGTGGAGAATTCTATCAAACACTTAAAAAGTATTACCACCAATTCTATACAATCTCTTCTAGAAAAAAGGGGAGGGAACTCTTCCCAAGTCACTTTTGAGGCTGGTATTATCCTAATACCAAAACCAGACAAAAGTTGTA
>PITA01032727.1:0-13625 GCA_004023965.1 Spilogale gracilis
GCACAGTGGGGCTGTGGTCCAGGCTCCCTCCTCCCTCCACCAGGCCAGCAGAGGATACTGCTGGGACCCGTGTCCCTTGGGGGAGCTCTGTTTTGGGGTTCAGCACCTGGAAGGTTTTCCTCTCCAGTTGCAGTGTGCCCTACGCCTCAAGCCCAGAGTTCAGGGAAGGGGGGTGTCCCCCTATGAGAGGGGCCACCTCATTGATGGTCTCTGTCAGGACAATATGAGCTCATGCCTCTGTGAGTCTGCAGGGAGCCTGGTCCCCTCAAGAGTTCCTGGTTCCTCCCAAAAGGCTGTGACCCTAGTGAAGACTAAGATTCCCCTAGCAGACTGCAGTTTCTAAAGGCAGAACCATCTCCTCTAGCAGACGAGGGTGTCCTCAAAACAGGCCGCTCTCCTAGGAGCCTGCCGCCTCCTTCGCGTAGGCATGTAGGCAAGCCTCCCCCCTTGTAGCTTCCTCTCCAGACCTCCTGCTGCTGGCTAGAACCCAAGGGAGGCAACCCGTGGAAGTCCCATTGGCCCCATCATCCATGGCCAGGCCTGGGAGACCCCTAGGGGAGGTACAGTGATACCATCCATCCATTCATCCATTCATCCATCCATCCATCCATCCACTCATCCATCTTTCCATCCATCCCTGCTTCCATTCGCTTATCCATCCATCCATCCATCTATCCATCCATCCATCCATCCATCCATCCATCCATCCATCCATCCAACCAGCCAGCCAGCAAGCCATGCATCCATCCACACATTCATTCATCCAACAAGTGTCTGGTGAGCATTGACTAAGTGCCTGGCCCCATGCAGGGCACTGGGGGTGCAGCAGGGCACAACGCAGACAAGGTCCCACCCCATGGCGCTTGCAGCCCCGTGGGGGAGATGGATCAGAACCCACCAGTGAAGGAATAATTTCCCAGAGTGGAAGATGCCAGGATGGAGATAAAGGAGGATGATGTGGTGAAGGGTCCCTGGGCCAGGGTCCTTCCACCAGGGGTTTGGGGAAGGCTTTGACTCCAGGCTGAGGTCTATGGATGATATGGTCTTCCCAGGCATCAGGACGGTGAATACAAAGTCCTCGGCACCATCTAGGGGTGTCCCAAAGTGCCGGGGGCTGAACCGGGGTACCCAGGGTCCTTGGAACAGAATGAGGCCATAGACATGGCTGGAGATGGCTGTTGGCTCCCACACAATCCCACAGCCATGGCGAGGACTCTGCGGTATATTCTGGGAGCAATGGGAGCCCCTGGAGGGTTTTGCACAGGAAAGTGGCTGCTGTGTGTGTTTTTACAGGTCACACTCACTGCTGTGATAATGGAGTGTGGAGGGGCAAGAAGGAACAGGGGGACCTGGCAGGAGCCTCTGCAGGTGTCTGGGGGAGAGCTGGTGGCCAGGACTAGGGCACGGGCAGGGCAGGTGGAACACACATACCTCCTTAGTTCCCAGTTACCTTCATAATGCAGTCCAGCCTAGCGGATCTGGCATTTAGGGCCTAGGAGCTAACAGCTACCAATCCCTTCTCCTGATCCCTCTCATCGGGCAGAAAACCCGTCAGCATCAGTGCATCTTCACTTTCTTGCCCAGCTCAGGAATGACTGAAGTGGCGCCATGGACCTGATGTCTACATGCTGTCTTAGGCAAACCCCTGCATTCTTGCCGCTGCCCCCTTCCCTCAGTCCCACTGTGGTGCACCTCCTCCCACCTCCTCACTGCCATCTCTACCTCTGAGCAGCAGCCCAGGTGGGGAACATGTCACTCCCAGCTCAGCGCTGGCGAGTCGGGTCCTGCAGGTGCTGGTGAGAGCTGTTCAGTGCTGAGGCAGGAAGGGAGCTCAGGCTGAGGGTTGTCCCTTTTTTTGGAATTTTAGGGTGTGAGGCTAAGGGAAAGGAGGGCAGGGCTCTGAGCTCTGGGCAGAGGAGGACAGGTGATGGGAGGGAAGTGGGATCAGCAGGCAGTTCCCAGGCCCGGAGAGAGCCCGTTCCGGCGGGAAGGGAGTAGCAAAGGCAGTGGTATTCCTTGGGCACACCCTGAATAAGCTCACACACACATCTCCTCTCAAGTGCTATAAAGGTGGAAAGTCCCAAGTCCCATTAGCAGGTAGACTTTTCATCAGAATGCCATCATCGTAATAAACCAGGACCGTTCACTCTTGCACCAGGCCTCCATCTCTGTCAGCTAATAGCTGGCCCTCAGCACACCTCGGCGCCAGGGACGGCTTTATCCTGCTCCTCCCTGTTTGAAAGCTGAGGACCTTGGGAGACATAGCAAGCAGCTCAAGACCACACAGGTGTGCTGAAGGCCGGGTCTGAACCCAGGCCACTGGGTTCCCTGTCCCAGGTGTAAACACTGCACCGAACTATCTCTGTGTAGACACCGGTTTGCAGGTAAGCAAAATGAGGCTCGGAAAGGGGAAACTGACAGCCAGGAAGTGGGAGACCTGCTGGCCTTGAGGATCCCTGCTGACACCTCCAGGGACAGACCCTCACCTGCACCCCTCCACCTTACACCTTATACCATCATCTGTCACCCAACCAGGCCCTGACCCCACTGATTAGGTGCTGCAAGTCCCCCGCTGTCCCCTACGCCCCCCTACTGCATGTTCCTGCTTGCAGAGACACACTTGCACACGTGTTGTGATGCACAACCTCAGGAGCCCTTGTGTGTGTGCCCTGCATCCTCAGGCGCATGTCCGCATCCACATTCATCCCACAGCTTCTGTTCTGCAAGAATGTCCCTCTGAGGAGCCCTGTTTCCAGGTGTGCCATTAAACTCACCATCAGATTTAGAGCTGAGAGGAGAGATGGGCAAGGAGGAAGCAAATCTCGTTTTAATTATCTGTGGCAGGACCCAACTTTTCAGGTGATAATTATATTAATTAAAAATTCTGTTATCAGCTCCGGGGGCGGGGGAGGCGCTGCCTGTGTGGCCCGCTTGGGATGGTGAGTGGGCAGAGCGTTCTGATTCTTGGATGTTCTGGAACTGGCGGGGGAGGACAGTGAGCCCAGAAAAAGGAAACCAAGGACTATTCTTCCAGGGGGACCCACATGACCAGACAACTCTCCCCTGTGCAGCTGGAGAGGCCGTTTCTGGACCCGAGGAGACAAGGGGACCCAGGCCTCTCAGCCTTTACCCTGAGCTGAGGCTTGCCGAGGGACCTGGCTGTCCCTGCACTAGGGGGCGTGCTCACCGGGTTGTGGGTCTGGGAATGCACCTATGGGTCCCCTGACAGGGGTGAGTCACTCATCTGCTCTGCGGCCAGCCTGGCCTGGGCCCTGCCCACGACCCTCCCTGTGACTCTGGGTGTGTCACCGCCCCACTCTGGATGGTCCTGGCTCCCCACCACCTACAGACACTTTCCCAGCCACCTCCTCCCCAGGACCACCTGCCAACCCACCATGGGGGAAGCTCCGAGAGAGCAGAGCCTCGTCTCTCCTGCCCACCTCCGTGTCCTCAGCACCCAGAACAGGGCCTGGCACCCAGGAGGCCCCCAAGAAACGTGTGTTTAAGGACCACAGGGCTGTGCCCATGAATGGGACAAATCCACAAGGTGGGCACGTATATTCCCATTCAACAGAGGAGGAGACTGGAAGGACTTGCCCAAAGTCACAGCACTGGTGAGGAGGTAGGGAGAGTAGAGGAGGGTCCTGCTGGGGCAGGGGGAGCAGCGTGGGTCCTGGGGGAGACACAGCCAGAGAGGTCCTGCATTTAGACAACAAAGCCAATGTTTTCCCAGGGTGCAGCCATTCCTGGGGAGACAAGTTAACCCAGGTGGGGCCCCAGTGATGGTGGCCTTGGGGGAGAAGGGGGAAGAAGGGAGGAAGGGAGGGAGCAGCCTGTTTTGCTTAAAGGCTCCACCTCCCCCAATCAGCTGGGCTCTCAGGGGCGGGGACGCCAGGGCCTGGCCAATCACCAGGAGGCTGGGAGTGGAGGCAGGTGGAGCAGGGCAGGGCGAGGCAGTGGCCCCAGTGCTCCTGAGGGACCCTCCCACTGGCTTTTCCCTCCTGACCTTCGTGAGTCCTCCCAGCAGCCCCATGGTCCGGTCCAGGGCAGGAACAGTCGTCTCCACTGTGCAGGTGAGGCAGTGAGGCCCAGAGAGGCCGTGGGACTCGCCCAAGGTCGCACAGCCGGTCAGCAGCAGAACCAGAAAAGACCCAGGCTCTGACTCCCAGCCCAGGTGCCGAGTCCTGCCCCTCTGGCTTCCCTCCTGCTGCCCTGGCCCAGGCCCCCAGCTGGGGATACCGACCCCTGGGCCTGTCCTTAGTGGCCACAGCCCCCTCTTCCCCACTAATTGCCCTACCAGGCACTCTGGCAGTGTTAGAGTTGCTGTCAACTCCATGTCCCCTGCCCAGCCACACCCCTGAGCCCAGACCCTTTGCTCCAGCTTCCCCCTGACACGGGGTCAAGGACCCACAGAATGTCGGGGCAGCAGGGGCCCCAGGAAGCGTCTTGTCCATCCCCCTGGGGCCACAGGTGGGGGCAGTGATCCCTTACTGGCCATGCTGTGCCTCTCTCCTTCAGCCCAGAAGCCCCCCAGGGCCTGACTGGGGCCCTGCTCTTCTCCCTGCATTTCTCCCTGCTTCCCGCCTCACTTCCCAGAAGCAGATGCTGCAAATCAGGTCTAAGGTTTGATTTACAAAATTGCTGGGGAGGGAGGGTGGCTGCAGCTCCCAGTGATTTACTCTGCCGGAAATGTTTGCTTCTCAGGAGGGATCTTCTGGGCCCCTCCTCATTGAAGGCTGGGATTTACTGAGGCTTCTTCCCAGGAGGTGACCGGATGCCTTTGGCGAGGCAAAGAGGTACAGGAGCTGAGGGGAGCCCATGCAGTGAGGCGCAGTGTGGTTGGGAGGGCGAAGATGGACTTAGGGGTCACCGGGGGCCTGGCTTTGAATCCTTGCTCCACTACAGACACACTGTGTGACCTTGGACAGGTCATTTAACTTGTGTAGGCCTTGATTTTCTCATCTGCAAGATGGGCATAATCACATAGAAGGGTTGGTGACAACATTTGCCCCCAAAGTCATGAGGCTTGGGTAAGGGGGTGTATATGAATGTCTGACACATAGTGGATGCTTGGGAAATTTGAACTGTCCCCTCTAGCCCATTTGAGGCCTCCCTTTCCCTGTCCAGATCACCTCCTTCAGGTTTCCCACCTAGATTTCCTTCCATTTATTCCCCCTGCACCTGACTGCCCTCAGAGAGAGCAGACCCTGTTCCTCTCACATGTCCCCCATTTCTGCAGCTCAGGAAAGAGAACGAGGAGACCCATTGGCAGGACTGGCTGGGCTGTGTGCCAGGGCGCTGGGCACAGATAGTTCACATGCCTAGGAATTGTTAGCAGAGTGGCTCCTTCCCTGCTAATGAGTTAACAAATCTTGCCTCTGGAAAAGGCCCTTGGTAGAGTAAGGAGCCTCTGGGGCCCAAAGTTCTGCTGTGATCCAGGGGTCAGCAGAATTCTTTTGTGCATCTAATTTCTAATAAAGCAATGAGGGTCTGGAGAGACACTGGCCTAGTTAGTTCAGTTGACCTGGGTCTGATGGGGCTAGAGCAGGGGCTGGGGCCTGACCACCAGGCTGAGAATGAGTGGGAAATATTGTGATTGGGCCCAGGGAACCCAGGCTGCTCCAGTCTCTCCTGAAGTCATCTCCAGCATCCCTAAATCTGATTAGAAATGAAAACAGCCCCCTCTTCCATTCTTTAGGTACAATGCAGGGAGAAGAGGATCCACAGTCAGACCTATCAGACTCCAGAGAACCACTAGAGAGCTAGGCTGACTCTTGAGAAGTGCCAGAAGCCTGTCTCCTGAGCCTCTGTCTTCTCACCTGTAAAGTGGGAGTGATGGTCCCTCCCTTACTTCGTTGTGAGGCTTTCGTGAGGAGAGCAAAGCCCCCGCATGTGCTGGGACACATCGTAGGTCCTCCACCGAGGACAGCTGTCATTACACTGAGGTAAGCAGGATAATGAGCCTCAAGGATGTCTGTGTCCTAGTCCTTGGAACTTGTGGATGGATTATTGGGCGCTACTACATGGCAAAGGGGAATTAAGGTTGGAGATGGCAGGAAGGATGCGAATTAGCTTAAAGTACTGGGATTAGCCTGGACTGTGCAGGTGGGCCCTGTGCGATCATAAGCGTCCTTAAAGGGACAGAGGAGGCAAAGAGGGATCAGAGCTGTGTGATGTGGGTAGAGTCGAATCTGCTTTTGTTGGCATCAAGGATGGAGGGAGGGGCCGCAAGCCAAGGAGCAGAGGGAGCTGCTGGGAGCGGGGAAAGGCTGGGAACCAGATTCCCCCAGGGTGCCTGCCGAGGGGAGCAGAACCCTGCAGACTTTCTCAGCATAGCCCACTTAGATCCAGTTTGGGTTTCTGATCTCCAGAACTTATTTGTATTGTGTGGGCCACACAAACTGTTACAGCAGCTGTAGGGAATGAACACATAGGTGAAACTATATGCCTGCTCCAGGAGGGGTAGCACCGGGTCAGGTGTGGATCTGGAAACCTGGCCACCAGATTCTATCCCTGCCTGGCCTATATCACAGCTGTGCATTGAAGAAGCAACCTGACCTTTCCATGCCTCGGTTTTCTTATCTGTAAGGTGGGGTCATACTGATGCTTTCCACATAGGGTCTGTGTGAGGATTAAATGAGATAATATGTGTAAAGTTCTAGAATAGAGCTGGACACACAAAAATCCCTTAATGAATGTCAAAATATTTGGAAAATATTTTGTCCTCAAAATCTGTGAGGACAGATTTTTTTTTAAAAATATTAATACAAGTATTAGGACCCTTGCGTGCTGTGAGCTGTCTCTTTAAGTGGGAGGGGACAGGGAGCCCAGGGGAGGCAGAGGCCTTGGTGTCCACAGACCTAAGACCAAATCCTTATTGTGCTGCATCCTGGCAGGGTGGCTTCAGACCTCAATTCTCAATTGGCACTCAATTCTCTGAGCCTTAGTTTCCTCACCCATAAAATGGGGGTAATAACCGTACCTACCCCCAAAAGGTGTGGTGAGGATTAAGGGAGCTAATCCAGGTCAGTCACTAAGCCAGTGACCACCCCGCTCACAGCAGGTGCTCAGGGAAGGTGGCTGCTGTTATTGTCACTGCCCCAGCAGCCACTAGGAGATCCTGGTGACAGGGGACATGCACCTCAGATGGAGGCCACCGGGGTGTAGAAATGCTTCTCCATAGCTTTCTCTGCGGTTGGAAACACGGCAGTACACGCGTATAATAAAACGGAGCTCGGTTATGGGCTGGGCCAATGATTCTGTCTACAGACGGGGGCCCCGGCAGCAAGCACCCTAGGAGCTCCAAGGAACCAGGTTAGGGCTGTAGTCAAAGCCACAGGGATTTATGCCATTGGAGGGCCTGGGGGCAGTGCAGTCTTGGCCTGGTCTCCCTCCACCCTCTGGCCCCAGCCAGGGCAGCCCAGGACCTTCCCCAAGTGGGGCACCCCTCCTCCATGCACCCCTCTAGTCCAGGCACTCAGGTTTGTGGTTCTCTGTCTTCCCAATGAATAAATAATTGGCTCCCAGGCTGGGCCGAGATGACGGTGGCAATAAAACCGGTTCATTATGTCCCTCTACACAGAGCTGTTTAATGAACACGCACTGCTGCTCTGTGGCCCTTTTGAACCAAATGCAAATGAAATGCATTCTGTGGTATCATTTAATTAGCATCTGAAGGTGGGGAGGGATGGTTGGGGGGGTGATATTATGGGATAGAGGCAGGGAAAGAGGAGAGGGTGAGGGAGAGGAAGAAAGGGGCGAACAAGGAAAACGGAAGGAGAGACAGGGCTGTTTTTTTGTCTCTGACTCTCCACAGCCCCCAGGGAGGGAGGGCAGGGTTGGATGGCCTCCTTCTTCTGGAAAAGTGAGGATGCCAGGACCTACTCTGTGCCTTGTGATGGGGGCTGAGCACCCCCCACCGCCACGAATGGGATGGGCAGGGTTCGCTGACCCCCTCCCTCCCGGGGCTCACAGTGGACTGCAGGAGGTGGGCACTGGCAACGCTGCACTCACATTTGGGCATGAGAGGGCTTGTGTGAGTGCACGTCTGTGACCTGGTGTTTGTGTTTGTGCATGGTGTGTGCATGCTGGGACAGGACGGTGCTTCTAGGAGTGCATGTGGGTACAGATACACGAATGTATGTGAGAGCCTCCCTGCGTATGTGAGAGGCTGCATGGACACACGTGCGTGCCTTTGCTGCGTGTGGGTCCGCGTGCACATGCGGCTGTGGGAGTTTCTGTGTTTTTGTGAGAGGATGTGTGTGCACACGTGTGCTTTTGCTATGCATGAGTGCCCTTGTGCACGCGTGTGTGAGGGTAGAACATTTGAGTGCACACATGTGCAAGCATGTGTGTGTGTGAATGCATGAGTGTTTTTGAAGGAGCGTGAGAGTGTTGCATGTGAGTGTGTGCTGGTGTGCGAGTGAGTGTGAATGTGGACCACCGCGCGGGTTTGTCTGAGTGCATATAAGTACACATCTGTATGTGTGAGTGCGTGTCCACACTCAGCAGTGTGACATGAGTGTGTGCACGTGGTAGTGTCTGTGGGTACATGTGTGTCTGAAGGGCGAGGATAGGCATGTGTTAGGTTGTGTTTAGGGAAGTGTGTGTATGTGTATGAAGTCATGATTACCCTCGTGATTACATTTCACAAGAAGGAGAATAGCGGTTTGGAGAAAAAAGTCTGGACTGAAAAGTGACCCTGGATGGGAATGTCAGCTTTGCTGCATCCTGGCTTGTGCCCTTGAGACTCCTAACCTCACTGGACCTCCCTTTGCTCATCTCTAATGCTGAGATTCAGAAATACCTACCTTGGGACCCCTGGGTGGTGCAGTTCCTGCTGAGGTCCCTGATCTCAGGGTCCTGATTTCGTGAGATAGAGTCCAGCGTGGGCTCTGTGCTCAGCAGGAAGTCTGCTTCTCTCCTTCTGCCTCTCCTCTGCCCCTGCCTCCCAATAACACACATAAACACTCTGTCTCTAGAGTAAATAAATAAAATCTTTTTTTTTTTTTTTAAAGCCACACCTGCCTTACAGGGATGTTAGAAGAATTACATTCATTAGTGTGTCTATACCATTTAGCACATACTTAGCACTCCTTTAATGTGTATGTAGAGCTGCATGTTAGCTATGAGAATAAATAAGAGCTAAAAAGTATAGGGAAAGGATTGGTGGGTACTGCCATACCAGGGGCAGGGAGTCTTCTCTGAAGAAGTGCCACATATGCTGAGATCAGGAATGAGTGCATAGGAGAGAGTACCTACCCCACATACATCCCTCTGCTTCTGGTAAATCACCCCTAGTTTCCCTTTGGACACCACTTTCTGCCCACTCTCAGTCCACACAAGTGGGCTGACCCATGCAGACCCTTCCCACTCCATTAACCTCACCCCCTAGCTACAACTTTCGGGAGGGAGCCGATGACTTAATTCAGGCCACTGAGAATCCTATCAGAGGCTGTGCTAATACTGTCATGAAAGAGGGGTGTGTAGCCAGTAGGATAGACGTCTGATATCATCAGTATCCGTTTTCCACTTAAAGGCGAGAGACTATGAATGATGCCAATTCAGAAAAGATGGCAAGACCATGTTCTGAAATGATGTCATTTGAATCCCTGGATCCAGCCATGCCTGAAGTTATCCACTCCTAGATTTGTCAGGTGAATGCACCAACTAATCCCCCTTTTAATTAATTTTGTTTAAACTGGTTTCAGCTGGTTTTTGACTGACTGCTGGGACACAGTGATACTGTTTATTCCTGGCAACGAGCACAGCATGTGAGAAGGCAGAGGGAGAAAGATTGTGGCCAAGCCAAGAAGCTCAAACAAGAGCAGTATGGCCAAAGCAACATGTCAGGGTGGTGACAGCCTGCGTATCAGGGTTCAGAGTGGCCAGAGCCTGAGCACAGTTGGGCCAGTGTGTGTGTCTGGAAGAGCATCATAAAAGCCGAAAGGCGTGGTGTGCTCCATTCATTCTTCTAGACTACTCTTTAGGGTAAGGGTCTTCTTCCAGCCCGCCCCCCGGCATTGTCTCACTTCTCACTTAAGTCTTGAAGCCAAGGCCTAGAACAGGTAGGACTTACAGGGACCCTAAATGCTACCTGGTCTACTGTTTTTTTACATTTTATTATATTATTTGATTTTATTGTTTTATTTACTTTGCCAACTGATCTACATTCTCTTGGTACATTCTCGGTACAAGTACATTCTCCTGATAGAACGATAAAATCTGATAGTGTGGAAAAAGTGAATACTTCATTTTATGGAATAGGAATGGGGGCTGGTAGGTTACATAGCAGACCTGAAATCCTATAACAGGTGACTCAGACAGTAGAGTCCTAGAAATCTTCTGGATTCTTTCCATCTTTAGTAAAAAAAAAAAAAAGTTCCTGGAGATAATAATATGAATGAGAACAATAACAGGATCTAATGTGTTAGCCTAACCATATGCCAATTACTGTGTTACGCTCTTCACCTTCCTTATTGCAAGTGCTTGCTCAGAGGGGCTTCTCTTCTCTCACAGTGCTTGGACACATGGGAATGAACCTGAGCCAGCCTGCGGGCAGGATCGCCCAGGTGGAGGACGGCCGATGTCCCCCAGCTCATAGTGTCTCCTGTGGGTGAATGTCGTCACCGGAGGAGCCAGCCTCGGCGGAGTCGTGGGTCCCAAACCGCGGGCGAAATAATGACACGAACACAAAAATCTAATGCAAGCTGACAGACCCGAAGTCAGTCAGGAGAGACCTATGAAGCAGGCTCAGCCGCACGCTCTAGCTTCTTAGCATTGGCTTTCTAGCTCTAGCTCTCTAGCTCTGGCTTTGGCCCTCTTGCTCTACTTCTCTCTCCTCTTCTGTCTCTCTACTCTCTGTCTGCTTCTCTTTCTGCTGCTTCCTTTGTTTCCCTGTTTCTGTCTCGCTTTGCAGGCTCTCTCGCTGTTTTCCAGCTCTCCTGCTCACTCCTCTAAGGCTCTCTTGCGGCCTCCTTGCAGGCCCTCTTCCTTTTTCTCTCAGTCTCTCTCTGCAGACTCTCTGCTGCTTCTGCCTTCAGTCCCTCTCTTGCCTCCTCACAGGCCCTCTGCCTTTGTCTCTCTTGACTGACTGAGGAAGTTGGGTGGTGAAGTTAAATCTTTAACTGCTTTTGCACCCGCCCTAGAGACAGGATTAGTATTGTTACTGCAGGGTACAGAGTGATTGCTTAAACTCACAGAAGTTGAGACCATTGAGGCACAGGGATCAAGAAATACAGATAAGAGATACAGAGATATGATTACCAGGAGGAGGATTGAATGGAACTATATGTCTTGAATAAGCACACAAAGGACATATTGCCCTGACCCACAGGGTATGTGGCTTTCGGGATTCTAGGTGGGGAAAGCCCAGAGGGGCTTTCATTCACATTCACAGGTACCTTCGTCAAAGTTTTCTGGTGGCTTGGGCATGGCGGGAGGGGCGGATCAAGCACCCAAGCACCCATCCCCAACAGGTGAAGCTGGTAGAGATCATTCCGCTGCCATCCGCGTGGCTAGCCAACCACAGCCCCGTGAGCATCAGCCTCAGCAAGAAGCTGAGCTCCCCTATATGTGATCGATGGTGCAGACAACTAAGGAATTGTACAGTAAAGAGATGGTTATTTATCACCAAATCTGTGGTCTGGTGCACAATGAGAGCTGATGGAGATGGTCCTATGGTTAAGTCAAGAAGTCAAGTCAAGAGTGTAGCCAAAGCAGCGAGAGGGTGGTGAGTACCTTTGTGGCTGTATATGGTTGTGTGTCTATGTAGCCACTTCCCAGACCAAAATGGAGCGCATTTATAGTAGCCCAGAAGGTTCTTTGCTCCCCTTCCTACTTAATGCCGCAGTCCTGAGAGACACCTGCTGTTCTGGCTTCTATCATATCGATGAGTTCATATTAATGGAATCATGAAGTGGGGTTTTTGTTTGTTTGTTTTTTTTTTTGGTCTGACTCCTCTTTTTTTGCTGCCCATGTCTGTGATATTCATGTGGTATGTGGGCATGAGTAGCTTCTTCATTTTTTTATTAAATGCTGTTAAGTCCCATATTTATTGGTTGACCATAATTTATCATTCTCTTACAGGATGGACATTCAGCTTGCTTTCTTTTTTGACTACTATAAATAAAGTTTCTCTGGATATATGAATGTGACTGCATTTGGAGACAGGATCTTTAAAGAGATAATTAAATTAAAATGAGGTCCTGTGGGTGGGCCCCACTCCATTATGATGGTGTCCTCATGAGAAGAGATGAGGTCAGATGCACAAGTGGAGGGAAGGCCACGGGAGGACAGCGGAGAAGACGTCCGCATCTGGGCCAAGGAGACAGGCCGCAGAAGAAGTCAACACTGTTGGATGTGCATCTGAGATGGCTAGCCTCCAGATGAAGAGAGAATACATTTCGGTTGCTGAAGCCTCCAGGCTGCAGTATCTTATTAGGGGAGCCCTTGCAAAGGACCGCAGCCTGTGATGGACAGTAAACACCCACTAAGCCCTCGGGGTAGGCTGAGGGTCTTACACAACTCAATGGGGCCTTGCCACGACCATTGTATAAGAGAAGATTGAGGCCCCAAGAAGTTTACCCAGTTGCCAAGGTTGCACAATTGGTGTCATTAGACTTCTGCTTGGCTGACCTATCACAGCTCAACTCTCACTACACACACCTGGTGCGCTTTCCTTTAAAGTGGAGATCCTCCTTATCCAGTGGGCTCCCTGAGGTCTGGTACTGCGCCCCCCAGTGCCCAGCACATACCTTGCACTGACTTGATTTCCCGAGGTTTCCCCCCTCCTACCCCTGGCCATCTCTTGTGATTCCAGGGCCCCAGGAAGGAGAGTGGGTGGGGAGGGGGCCTGCCAGGGAGGCTGCGTGCTTCTCTGCAGACAATTTGGGGAAGATGGTTTCCAGAAAGAGCAGCTGAAATTAACTCAAATGAACTGTAAAATTGTTTTTGGTTTAAAGGCTTTGCTTACTGAGGTATTGGGTGATGGAAGGGGAGAGACAGAAAGGGAGGGGCTCAGCAGTCAGCAGGGCTGCACCCCTGCACCCCTGCTCCTTGGGTAGCTTTCCCTGGCTGAGCGTCCTCCACATACCTGGCCCCACTCAGGGCCTGGGGATCAGAGGCTGGTGTGACCCAGGGTGGCTGTGTGGAGCTCACAGCCCAGGCCCAATGGAGGGAAGGAGAAACAGGCGGATACTTAGGGGACACACAGGAGTGTGCAGGAAGGGCCCCTAACCTGGGAGGGGTGGGTGGGAGGGGGAAAGTTGACATCCCACAAATGAGCTGGATTCAAATCCCAGCTCCATCACTTCCCAGCCTAGTGACCTCGGCCAGGAGCTTCATGTCTGTGACCCTCCATTTCCTCTTGTGAACAATGGGGATAATCATTCCCCCAGGGTTGTTGGGGTATAAAATTAAATAGTCACACAGGGCCCCTAGCCTGGAGGAGGGTGACTGCTCTGTGCACGCCAGCTGGTAGGACTGACGGCTGAGTGATGCTGTGGAGAAAGCTGGTGTTGGGGTGGGAGGCTGTGGGGTGCAGGGGGCGTCTGGAAAGGCTGCTCCTGGAGGGCAAACAGCACATGGAAAAGCCTGCACGCAGGTGGGACTGGGATGAGTGTGTG
>PITA01032728.1:0-13607 GCA_004023965.1 Spilogale gracilis
CTAGGGAGGGAAACGAAACAACAGAGACTTTGAACACAGAAACAAACTGAGGGACTTGGAGGGAGGGGGGTGGAGGGATGGGAGAGCCTGGTGGTGGGTACTGGGGACACCTAAAACGGGGAGCACTGGGTGTGGGGAATGGGGAATGAATCTTGAAACACTGGAAAAAAAAAATTTAGTAACAATAAAAAAAAAAAAATGAAAAAAAAAAAAAAGGCATTCTTTAAAAAAAAATAAGCAAAAAATAAACTATAAATCTTACAGAACACAGTGAACACCTCCCACGTGACGTGACGTGGAATTATACGATAAAGCTTTCCAATCAAAACACTTTCTCCACACACCAAAAACTAAAGCCTGGACTTCCGTTATTAGCGATGAATTCCCATGGGTTCTAACATTTCCAAAATGCCTGTGAGAGGGACTTCCATCGTCCATGATGAGGATCAGCTAGTGATGCAACCCTTAGCTAGGAGCAAGTGTGAGGGAGAGGGTGTGGGCTAGCGTACAAGAAGGCCCTGGAACCAGCGCTTTCCTGCCAAAGGTAGCAGATCTGGAAGATTACGCAACAAGGAGGCAGATCAGAGTTGGGAGCCATCTACTCAATCTGATGCCTGAAAAGGCGGCTCTGCAGGGAAACCACAGTAGTGCCTCATGTGTAAAGAGACCACAAATAGAAATAGAGAAAGATTCTAGACTCACATTGGGTCACTGAATTGCTCAAATCCATATTAAAAGAGATGGGAAGGAAACTAGTTTGACTGAAGGAAATGATGTCAAGTCTACAAAGACGGTCAGCAGCACGGACGGATTTGCTGGCAAATGGAAACTGCTGGCTTTGATGTGTTCCATCAGGAGCACTAACGGCCACGGTAAGATCCACTCCTTCATTCAGCAGATACTGATACGGCGCCTGCTATGCGCTTCTGCTGGATGAGAGAAAGGATACAGTGATGACAAAGATATCTCTGTTCTTAAACCTCCAACAGCTGAGGGAAGACATAACAAATGCATCAGTAAATACAGTGGGAAACTATACAACTGAGTCAAGCGGAGGTTAGGGGTTTGAAAGAAGAGTTAGTCTTTGCTATCATTGTTATTTATGAAGGGTCACAGTTCCTTCACATATTCATTCACACTAGCCAACGTCAAGAATTTCTAAGGACAAGTTTAGACACTTAATAAAGAACAGCAGTTCCCGAACCATCTGCTTTGCTCTGAAAATAAAGATCCATCACACGCAAATTTTCATTCTACTCCAGCCCTGGGAGAATGTTATTGTCAGCTGGGGTAGGTAACATTTGGTTTATAATTGACATGGTGAACAAACCAAGCTTTAGAAAATGGCTACAATCAGTGCTTCTTCGGGGTGAAAAGAAAAACAAACCATCATTTGAGGCCAAAAGTCACTCACTTTCAGCAAGTTCCTTTGATCCATTTAAGTGTCCTGTTACTAATCTTCTGACAGAGAAATGTGCAAAACACAGAATTTAAAATGAACAACAGAACCTTGTTACAGTCAGACAAAGATATAGAACAGAATATTCTGAAAGGACTTTTTTCTTAAAAAGGGAAATAATCCCCCAAACTCATATCATACAAAACTGCAGATGAGAGAAGCCCACCCTGTACTGTGTGTATCATTCCTACCTGGTAAGGGACAATACTGCCATGAGCTGTGCCCCAACGTTTCGCATCCTTTTGGCCAATAAGATAATTAGCAGCTACCTGGGTCAAACACGCCACCTGCCAGGAGAAAAAAAAAATGTATTTTACCCACAATCATAAGCAGAAGGTTATGCTATGAAAGTTCTCTTTTGAATTCACTTCATGTCATTGCAAAAAAAAGAGAGAGAGAGAAGCAACCCCAAGTAGATCAGTGATATATGGGCCTCGTGATACAAAGAAACGAAGGGCAGCATTACATTATTGCATGAGACTAAGTATGAATAGCATGCGGTGCTCGAAAAGGTCACCTGAAGACAGAGGTAGACCCAGCAGATAAAACCCTGGACCAGCCGTTAGCATCCAGACCACAGCAAAATACATCAACAACCTGTACATTCCTTTCCCCTCTTAAGCCACGTCTTTTTACTTCCTGTCAAGATGACAAAAAAAAAAAAAAGCCTGTGTCATCACTGAGCAGCTGAACCAGTCATAAGCCACATTCCTCTAAACTTCTCATTTCATGAAAAAAACAGTAATAATAAACCTCTATTATTTAAGTCAGATCAGTCAAGTTTTCTGTTACTAGCTGCCCAGAGTATTCTTAATTGACATACAGGATCCAAAGTATTTGAAAATTCCTCAGTGAATCACCCTCACAGAAAGTGCTCTACCTCTCTCAACTTAGTCCTAACCCCATACCCTCCTTATTATAATTATTTCAGCTTCTGAAAGCCGTAGATCTATTAAAGGGGTCATCTAAAGCCTTAAGGTCAACCTCTGACTCCTGCAGTATCATACACATAGCTTGAAAACCTAGAATCACCCAGTTTCATATGCAGATAACAGGAAGATAATGAACTTGATTCCTGGTGACCCGCCACAAGGAGCTTATGTCCCCACAAATGTCCTTGCCTTCAAGGGCCCCAAACTATGGAAAAACAGACCTAAGAAAAACCTTCCATAGTTCCCAGAAAAAAAGCTTCTTGCCTCATAACCCAATGAAGACATACCAGGGGCTCCTTTTTCCCATCCCAGACCATCAGCTGTGACAGGGAGTCTCCCGAGCCAGCAAGTCAAGCACATCCCAAACTGAGTTTGGCTCCTGGAACAACTCCAGGGATGGCTTTTCGGGGCTTGGGGAGACAACCTGTGACCGGCCCCTACCTGGCCCGGCAGCTTGCCTCCCACACAGCCTGTCCATAGGGCTCAGGCTGCAGGAGTCTCCTTAGAGCAGCAGACATTCTCCTTTACTTTATTCTTGCGATTTACACTCACTTTTATGTTCATTTACTGCTCTGTTGAAATTGGAACCGCCTTATGGCAGCTGGTTCGGCTGCACTGCCCAGGTGGCAGAACTAATAAACTTTGAGTCATCCACTTCTGGACCTCCATCTGGTCTCGGGCATTGAACCATGCAGCGCTCCAGGGCTGCCTGGGGCTGCCGGGTGCTAATCGCCGTTTCACAGATCACTTCTGTGTCTTTCAAAATGGAAAAATCAAATCAACATTTTGTAGTAAAAAATGCACTGGATGGGAAGTCCAGTTTCATGGTTTTTCATTTCTGTCAGCTCTAAGTAGTTGTATGACTGTGGGTATTTAATTGAACTACTTTGACCTTCAGACACATTATCTATAAAATTCTGGGCATTTGACCAAAGCGATGGTTTTTTAATCTTTTTTTTTTTTTTAAAGCAGAACTCCTGTATCAAACCTAATAATGCATGAAATCCTAATATGTGAACAGGTAATACCTTAAGTGTTCTGGTTGAAGAAGAAGCAGGCCTCCAATGTCACCCTGGGCAGCATGAACACAAAACATAATTTACAAAATAGTAAATGGTCTTAAATCTGCTTCTAAGGTCTACACTTCTGACTATTATTCTTCTTAACAGTCTAGCAGATACCAGACCTGCAATTGTAGTCATTTTCCCATTAAAGCACTTCCTGAGATTGGGGAAATTTTCTCAAGTCTAAGTTTTTTTATAAGAAAAGTTTTGCTTTGATCTACCTCTGTTGGGAGTGGGGGTGGGGGTCGTCCCTTTCAAATAAATTCTGGTGTTACTGGGGGCCAAGGAGTCACATTAATAAAGGCAATACTTTACAGACAAAGAGTCATAAGAGTCTTGGTATTTCTACTTTTTTAATCTCAAAGTCAGCTAATAGGCACTAGACCAACATCAGCACGTAGCTGCAAGAGATAGTGGACTGGGGTGCCTGGGGGACTCAGTCAGTTCAGCATCTGCCTTTGGCTCATGTGATGAACCCAACGTCCTGGGATCGAGCCCCATATCAGGCTCCCTGCTCAGTGGAGAATCTGCTTCTCCTTTTCCTCTACCCCTCCCCCTGTTCACGCTCTCTCTCTCTCTTTCAAATAAATAGAAAAGTCTTTGGGAAATAAGAGAGAGAGGTAAGACGAACTAGATGATCACAGGTTAACCTCTGAATCCTAGATTGATCTAAGATGGTTGACAGGAGTAGGTATAGGTTGGATTCTAGGCTAGAGATGAGCCGACTGCCTCATTTCTGGTACACGACCTCTTTCTTTCTTTTCAATTTTGACTTCTGTGCTTCTGACCCTACCTTGCTAAGCTGTATCTTTGACAACTATTTCATAAAAGTAGCCCTATTCAGAGTAAGTTTGAATGGACAGTCAAAACTCATCTCATACACTGTTTCTAAACGGGATGCCTTATCAATTTCCTCCACATAATGGTAACTCATGAAAACAGAAAGCATTTCAGAACTAGCAGGCTCCCACTGGGCAGAAAGGTTAGATAAGATTTTTAAGCCACAAAAACAAAGCGTGATTTGTCAGTATTCAGAGGCAAATTGGGGGGGGGGGGATTCTATTTAAAAAAAAGAGAGAGCAACAGGGCTAAACTTAGCAACCCAGTGTTTAAAAGGGGCACTGCAAATCTGAGAGTAATCTACTATTATTTACAATGAAATATTTTAAGGCAGCAGAAGGACAACAGCTATGACTTGATTCTATATGAAAAATCAGGCTTCCTGGCAATTAATGACAAATTTTCCACAAATCAAAAGAATGCAGGATGTGACTTTTAGGTTAATAACTACATACTGTATATCCATTCTAAATATCACATTAGATCATTACTTTCATCCCCTAAACTTAGGCTCATTATTTCATCATGTGGTGCTATATAATTTACTCAGAATGTTGCCTTTATATGGTTTCATCTAAACAAAAAGGCCAACTTTGGTTTAATAATAATCATTCTGACAGCAAAACTATTATTTTAGATAACATAGTGGGTCCAGAAAACCAATGGGATGGTCAAAGTGGATCTCAAAGGGCACAGCCCCAAAAGACATGAGGGAGAATGCACCCAATTATTTCCTAAAGAAGCCCCATGCTGTCTGCCACCCCATGTCTCACTTCTACCAAATGAGGATCGAGCTGCAATAGAATCTTTCATCTCCAAAAGGACAACCAAGTATGGTGGGTAAAGTGGGGAAAACAACACTCGAACTCTGGTCCGTGACATCATCACTGGTGGATCTTCCCCTCCTGCTCCCTTGCACGTATTCTGGCCTCCAACTGAGCCGGCCTGAACACCAGTCATGCTTCGCTTCTGCACCTGTTCATCTCTCCATCCACTCTTGAAAGCCCATGTCAACACCACCATTTCCATTAGGTTCCCTTCATCGCCGAAGAAAAGAGACTGTTTTCCCTGCCTCTGAACAAACATAACACCTTCACATAACACCTTCGGGCTGCACCCTCATAGTCTACCCTGTACAACAACTACACTTGTAAGACAGCAAGCTATGAAGACCTAGATCAGTGGTTCCTAAAACCAGCTGTGATGATAATCACCAAGAGAATTCCTGGACCCCACCCCAGGCCTACTGAATCAGACTCTCCAGGGATGAAGCCTGGGGAAAGAAAAAATAATTTAACCAATTCATCGTTCACTGCACAACAAGATCTGAGAACCAAAACCTCAGGAAAATCTAGCAAACCCCTTAATACTAAAGATGGATAAAGAAAGAAACAGAAGGAAATAACTTATCTGAGGTCACACAGCTGGCTAATGACAGATTTTAAACTACTCCAGCTACAGAGTCCTCCTCATGTTATAATATTATTCATAGCTGATCCTATCCCTCCTTTTATTTTTTTTAATTTGTTGCATTTTTTTTATTGTTACTTAAATTTTTTTTCCCAGTGTTCCAAGATTCATTCCCCATCCCCCGCATTTACAATTAAATCCAAAGAACGGACTGAAGAGAGACAAGAGAGAAAAGGTACCATTTGTGGAAATTGCGATGGTCCGGGCATATGTTGATTATAACTCACACTAGGTCGGTGGCAATCGAAGCAGAAAAGTTAGTGGTTTTGAGATAGATGTTAGGGACAGAGTGGACAGAACAGGTTTCTGCCTGAATATCTGGGTGAGCTCTGAAGGCATCATGCTTTAGGTGTCCCCAGTACCCACCACCAGGCTCTCCCATCCCTCCACCCCCCTCCCTCCAAGTCCCTCAGTTTGTTTCTGTGTCCAAAGTATCTGTTGTTTCGTTTCCTTCCCTGGATTACCCTACTTCCCATTTACTTTCCTTCACCCACTGTCCTCCAGGTTACCCCTCATGCACCGCAAGTAAGTGAAACCATGCGATACTTGACTTTCTCTTCTTGGCTTATTTCACTCCTTCTAAATTGGAACTATTTCAGGGTAAGAACTGTGTACTGCAAACCCTTCATACGTTCTCACAGGACCTAATGGAGAACTTCTACACTCATCTTTTTTTAACGCACAAATGAAAACAGTAATTATTAGTTTCTTTATTCAACAAATACGGAGTGCTGCTTTATAGAAGGCATTGTGTTCGGTACTGCATATACCAAAGTAAATGGAAAGAGCAGTCCTGCCCTCTTTGGACTTAAGAATACTGGAGAAGACTATTAAACAGTTACAGGAACTTCTATGTGGAAAAAGTCTAAGAACAAAAAGAGTAACGCGTGTGAAAGCTCTAAGGCAAGAGAGTGGCATACAGGAAAGAAAATTAAAAAGAGAAAAGGGAAAAAAAATCTGAAAGTACACCAACATAACTGAAGCATGACAAGAAGATGGGAAATGAAATTGGAGAGGTTGACGGCCCATGCCACCTCCTGCAGGTCATGGGTAAGGAGTCATTCTCTGCACACCTCGTGGGGCTCAAATTTATAACCCTGAGATCAGAAGTTGCATGCTCCACTGACTGAGCCGGCAGGGTGGCCCTCACCATGATCATTTTAAAATCAAGAATTATAGCACATCATCCTTCTATTTAAAACTCGTAGGGATTCCCACTGCATTTACAATTAAATCCAAAGAACGGACTGAAGAGAGACAAGAGAGAAAAGGTACCATTTGTGGAAACTGTGATGGTCCAGGCATATGCTGATTATAACTCACACTAGGTCGGTGGCAATCGAAGCAGAAAAGTTAGTGGTTTTGAGATAGATGTTAGGGACAGAGTGGACAGAACAGGTTTCTGCCTGAATATCTGGGTGAGCTCTGAAGGCATCAACAGAAATAAGGAATTCAGAGAAAGGAACAAGGTGAAGGGAAAGAAAATAAGAATCCACCTTTGCATATGTTGAATTGGAGATGTCTGTAAGACAATCATTTGGGCTGCAGTCATATAGAAAGTATTTAAAGTTATTCCCTAAGGGGAAAATATAGAAAGAGAGAAAATTAGAGAAGAAATCAGAAATAAGATAAAACAAAAGGTAAGTTTCCATATCAAAAGCAGCCCTTCCTCTAATGAGAGCTATCACCAATGATGCAAGTACAAACTACTGGTGCCAATATACCCCCAAATGGGGGGTAAGCTAAATAAACTACAAAATCCATATGCAATAACAGACAGAGCAGGCATTTCAAATGATACAGCACAAGAACATAGTCCCATGTGGGAAATGTTTACGATTTTTTCCAACTTTTTATTTAGAACAGGTGTAGATTTACAGAAAACTTTCCAAGATGGTAAAGAGCTCCCATATACTCCGCACCCAGCTCCCCTATTACTTTTATTTTTTTTCTCACCTTGGCTGTATTTCCTTTTTAATTCTAGTTGACACAATGTCACACTAATTTCAGGTGTGCCACATGGCGACTCAACTGCTCTACATTCGCGCTGCACTCACCGCAAGTGTAGCTGCCGTCTGCCCCCATATAAAGCTATTACGCAACCACACTCTGTATGGGCTGCATTCCCCACTGCGCCTTTCACCCCCTTATTCATCCCAATTCCCCTATTATTAACATCTTACCTCAGTGTCATTCATATTTTGCGATTAAAGAGCCAACACTGATGCATTATTATTAAAGCCCATATATTCAGATTTCCTTTGTTTTTAATGTTCTTTTCAGTTCTCAGGTCCCACTCAGGGTACCCATCACATTATATTTAGTCATTGCCTCCTTGAGCTACTCTTGACTGTAACAGCCTATCATACATTCCTTCCTTCTGATGACGTTGCCAGTTTAGAGGAATATAGATCAGATATTTTGGGAGAACGTTCCTCAATGGGGATTTTTAGTACGTTTTTCTCATAATTAGAAAATTATGGGTTTATGGAGTGCCTGGGTGCCTCAGTCATTAAGCATCTGCCTTCAGCTCAGGTCATGATCCCAGAGTCCTGGGATCAAGTACCACGTGGGGCTCCCTGCTCAGGGGGAAAGCCTGCTTCTCCCTCTTCCTCTCCCCCTTCTTGTGTTCCCTCTCTCACTATCTCTCTCTCTCTTTCAAATAAATAAAAATCTTGAAAAGAAAAGAAAAGAAGAGAGAAAAGAAAAGAAATTATGGGATTGGATTTATGGGGGTTTGGAAGAAAACCCATAAGAGTAAAGTGCCATTTTCATCACATTATATCAAAGTTACAAACTATGGATAGGACTTATCAATGTTGGCATTAACCTTGATCATCTGGCCTGAAGTGATGGTTCTCAGGTATCTCCATGGCAAAATCATTCTTTTTTCTTCTCCCTATTTCCACACTGTACTCTTTGGAAGGAAGTCACCAAGCACAGCCCACACCTAAGGAGTGAGAAGTTATGCTCTTCCTTCTTGAGAATGAACTGTCCCCATAAATTATTAGAATTCTGCCCAGGAACTTTGTCTCTTCTCCTTTATCCATTCATCCAATCATTTATTTATATCAGCACAGAGCCACGGGTCTTCATATTTTGAGTTCTAATCCAGTACTACTGTGTTTTGTTGCTCAGACCCTTCCATTCTGGCCACGGGAAGCTCTTTCAGTTGACATCTGTGTCCCTGTGACACGCACCCCATCATTGTAAGGTTTTTTTGTTTTTAGCACTTCGTTTTGTGGCAAAATGCTCTAGGCTCATCTTTATTTGTTTTTAAGATTTATTTATTTGAGAGAGTGTGTGTGTGTGTGTGTGTGTGTGTGTGTGTGTGTGCAAGCGTGGGGGTGGGGAGGGAAGGCCACAGGGAGAGCAAGAAAGAGAATGTCAAGCAGACTCCCTGTTGGGCATGGAGCCAGATGCAGGGCTCGATCTCACAACCCTGAGATCATGACCTGAGCTAAAACCAAGAGTCAGAGGCTCAACCGACTGAGCCACCAAGCACCCCCAGCTCATCAGTAGATGTCCTGCTCCAGTCTTACATGAAAGCATAAAAATAGAGGAGTTATAAGGTAAAGAAAGGGATTGTTTATTTTATTAATATATTATATTATTTATTTTAGTATCAACCAGCACCTCATTCATTCATTCACTTATTCAAAAACCTTGCTATCACAGCAGATATTGCCATGAACCCGACAAACATGACTGCACTCACACAAAGCTTATGCTTCAGGGTGAGGTACATTTAGGCATAAACAAACAGAAAAATATCAAGAAATGATAAGAGGGCTTTTCTAGACCAGCAGGTTAGTAAAAGCCTCTTGGAAGATGTTGCACTTAACCTGAGACCTATAGAAAGCATGTGAAAAATCTAGGGCAATGTTTCTAGGCAACAATCAATTAAGAGATTTTATTGCAGTAAAAATTTGCCATACTTCAAACAGAAGGAAGGTCACTGTTGCTTGAACATGGTGAGGAGAAGAGGCAGTATATAAGGTCGGGTTGAGGAAATGTGCAGGTGCCGGATCAAGTCAGTACTGCAGGCTTGGGTAAGGGTCTGGGGTGTGCAAGCCACTACATTATAAGAACGGGATCAGCTGGCTGTTCCATGGATTATAAAGGGGGCAGCGAATGAAGCCAAATCATCTCACACGAGGTTGGTATTACAGCCTCTATTTTACAGATGGCAAAACTAAGCCTAGGGAGATTCGTGTCTCACTTAGATCAAACAGCAAGCTCCTGAATGGCAAAACTACGACTCACACGCAGGCCACTCCACTCTCCAACCCATCCCCACGCGAACTCACCTCTTCTCGCTAGTCAACGCCTCGGCTCCCGCGCCCTCTCACCCTCGTGGTGCTTGGTTTCCCATTCTACATCCATCTTCATATCCTTGGCTTCACATCTATATTCCCTGCATGGGCCCCCAAATCACTCACATGGACTGGAATGCCTACACAATCACCCAGTTGTCCTCTATATCTGCTTAGAAAGCACATCACTAACTGAATCATTGATCTTCACAATCTTCTGATCAACTTCACTCATTCACGAACTATAAAATATCTTCTGGGGAAAATACATTTAAAAAGAAATGAAGGGGCCACCGTTCATAGGAAATACACCTTTTAAGACTTATCCTGTTAAGATACTGACCTCTTTTTCATCCTCATACCATTATTTTACATGTCAAAACTTCCATGCAATTTAATCCACCACACTTTGTCCCTCTCAATTTAAAGTAAACAGAGTCCTTCAGAATCATTAGGTCTGAAGAAGAAAAACACTCAGGTGTAGACAAGATATTGAGGCTGTCCTATATTTAAAAAAGAGTAAGAATTCTCTAGTTATACTGCATTTACCACTTTAAGGTGGCCATGATCCAGGGCCAGTTTTAAGGGACTGTCCTACCTTGTTTAAAAAAAAAAAAAATCTGTCATTAAACCTCCTTTTCTAGTAGGTAAACCTCTACAAAAAAGTGTGACCTTAATTATTACATAATACTTAAGATTCAAATTCTGCTTTGTGGCAACTATGTCTTGGCTTCTATTCTAATGTAATTAGAAATAAACGTCAACCTACAAACATTTTACCTGTAAACACTGAAAAGAAACCAGTAGAGCTGTTATGTAATTTTAAAATCTCTACTTTTATTTGTTTAGCAAAGGAAGAACATGTTATCAAATCTTTCTCTTCATGGCAATTTAACTTAATGAAACCTACACATTTCACATTCCTCTAAACTATCATTAATGGTAGTCAAATCATATCAATGTTTATTTTATGTACTGAACTCAAAAGAAAAAATATTTGCATTATACTCAGAATAATTTTGCCAATCCATGTGAATCAAAATCAGACATGAGGAAACTGGATATCAAATGCCAGAAGGTAAGACCAGACAACACAGAGAGACAGAATTTCAAAAGCATGTTTAGGATAATACATCAAACGTATATCTTACCATTAACCACCGACCCAGTCAATCATTTCACTCAAAAAGTGGTTATAAATAACTAAAAGAAAAAAATGTGATGAGTACGTGGAAAAACAGAAAAGTAACATTTAATGACCTGGTTTACTTATTGAGTCCTGTGATGTCTTCAGTTTCAAATCTTTTCTTCAAATATGGTTTTACATTTTAAATAACTTCATTCTTTAAAATAGTTGTACTTAGGGTGCCTGGGTGGCTCAATCCGTTAAGTGTCTGACTCTCGGTTTCACTCGGGTCATGATCTCAGGGTCCTGGGATCAAGCCCCATCTCGCACTCTGCACTCAGCAGGGAATCTACTGGAGATTCTCTCTCCCTCTACCTCTCTGACCCCCACTCACACACATTCTCTCTCTTTCTCTCTCAAATAAATAAATCTTTAAAATATTTATTTTTAAACACAAATGAATAAACAAACAAAAAGCAGAATCAGGCCTATAAAAACCGAGAACAAATTAATGGTTGCCAGAGAGAAAGGGTATGAGGGGGAGGGCAAAATGGGTGAAGGGGAGTGGGAGATGCAGGCTTCCAGTTATGGAATGAGTAAGACACGGGAATAGAAGGCACAGCACAGGGAATCTGATCAATGAAGCAGGTGCCAGATGGCAGCTACACTTGTGTGGAGCACAGAGTAAGTACAGAGGAGTTGAATCACTATGCCGTACACCTGAAACTGATGTAATGTTGTATTTCAGCTATACTCAAATATTTTTTTTAATTTCTGTTTTTAGAATAAAGTAATATATTGTTCTGCAACACTAGTTTTAAAAAGAAGTTATGAGAAATGAAAGTTGCTTTTGTTTATTGCTTCCTTCATATATTTAGCACAAATACTTAATAAGCCCTTATTATATGCAGAGCACTCTGTCAGGTGTAGTCAGAGATCCCAAAGTCAATAAAGAGAGTTTTCTCTCTCAAGAAAGTTAAAATCCGGGGCGCCTGGGTGGCTCAGTTGGTTAAGCGACTGCCTTCGGCTCAGGTCATGATCCCGGAGACCCAGGATCGAGTCCCACATCGGGCTCCCTGCTCGGCGGGAAGCCTGCTTCTCCCTCTCTCACTCCCCCTGCTTCTGTTCCCTCTCTGGCTGTGTTTCTCTCTGTCAAATAAATAAAATCTTTAAAAAAAAAAAAAAAGAAAGTTAAAATCTATAATTCAAAATAGAAATAATCAGTCCCACAAGAGACTTTTTAAAAAAATATCGAGCTAAAAAGTGACATGTGAGCTGGCCCTTTGAAAAAGGGAATGTAGTCATGTAAAAACACAGAAAAGGGACTTCCATGTGAAAGAAGTACTGAAGGCAAAGTCACAGCAGAGATGGAAAAGTACTGGTTCTTTTTGAATAAATGAACAAACGAATGAATGAATGAAAAATAAAAACTGAAACAAGGCACTAGATTGGAAGAACAGGAGATCATAAGTAATCAGTAAGATGAAATATCAGTAAAGCAATAAAAACAAAAGAAAGATTAAAGGGAGCTAAGGAATGAATGAAAAGAATACAGGAGCCCCAAGAGTACTTTTGAGGCTTGTGTAAAGTAGGAAAAGAGAACGGAAGGAGAGAATGGACAGCAGCTCACACATGTTGAGCAGGAAGATAAAGGTTTCATTTTTCAAAATAAAAAAAACCCTGAAGTGCATTTAATTATGCAAGCAAAAGGGATAATTGAAGGTGTGGAGTCTTTTTTTTTTTTATTGTTACTAAAGTTTTTTTTCCACTGTTTCAAGATTCATTCCCCATTCCCCACACCCAGTCCTCCACGCTTTAGGTGTCCCCAGTACCCACCACCAGGCTCTCCCATCCCTCCACCCCCCTCCCTCCAAGTCCCTCAGTTTGTTTCTGTGTTCAAAATCTCTGTTGTTTCGTTTCCCTCCCTAGATTACCCTAGTTCCCATTTGCTTTCCTTCTGCCACTGTCCTCCAGTTTGCCTCTCATGCACTGCAAGTAAGTGAGACCATGCGATACTTGACTTTCTCTTCTTGGCTTATTTCACTCAGCATAATCTCTTCCAGTCCAGTCCATGTGCTACAAAAGTTGGGTATTCATCCTTTCTGACGGAGGCATAGTATTCCATTGTATATATGTACCACATCTTCTTTATCCATTCATCTGTTGATGGGCACCTTGGCTCTTTCCACAGTTTGGCGATTGTGGCCATTGCTGCGATGAACATTGGGGTGCATATGGCCCTTCTTTTCACTACATCCGTATCTTTAGGGTAAATGCCCAGTAGTGCAATTGCAGGGTCATAGGGTAGCTCTATCTTTAATTTTTTAAGGAATCTCCACACTGTTTTCCAAAGCGGCTGCACCAGTTTACATTCCCACCAACAGTGTAAGAGGGTTCCCC
>PITA01032729.1:0-13606 GCA_004023965.1 Spilogale gracilis
AAGAAAAGAAAAGAAAAGAAAAGAAAAGAAAAGAAAAGAAAAGAAAAGAGGCAGGAAAGCCTCAGAGCAACATTCCAAACTTTAGCATGAGAATCTCCTGAGGGTTTGTTAAGCCCAGACCAGGGAGCCCCACCTTCAGAGTTTCTCAGTCAACAAGCCTGGGGCAGGGCTCGAGAATTTTCACTTCTAACAAGTTCTCAAGTTCTCTGATGATGCTGATGCTCCTGGTGGGAGGGCCACACACTGAGAACCACCTTTGTAGAGGAATAGCTGGGAGATCAGGGGGGCAGGAGAGCCCAAGTAAGTAGAGGGGAGAGCAATAAGGAATGAGGCCGGATGGCTGGCCAGGGTCAGTTCATCCCAAACTTTAATGTCAGGGAATCAACTGGGGTCCATCAACATAGAGGTGCTGAGATAAGACTAGAAATGCCGCATTTCTGGGAAACTCTTAGGTGGTACAGGTGATAATGGCCTGCGAAACACACTTTTGGAATCAAGGTGTAGGGCCTTTGTTCTGTGATGGACGAGATGTCAATCAGCACTGGCCAGTGCTGGAAGCCTGGGAGATTGGAAAGGGGAGTGACATGACTTGAATCCTATCAGAAGGAGAGCTCTGCCTACTCAGAGGCTTAGCCTGTGTGGGGCGAGGACAGAAAGGCAAGAGCTGTAATGGGCTACAAGAACCTGGCAGACCAGACGGCTTGGACAGGAACAGGAAAGAGAAGGTGCTGAGAAGTCACAACCCATGATATAATTTGATGGTAGATCTAATAGCGTTTGCTGATAGATGGCATGTACCTTGAGAGGAAGATAATACTCAGAGGTTCTGAGCCTCTGGATCTAGAAGGGGGGAATCACTTTTACTGAAATGAAAATACCGAATGCAACAATCTTGAGGTAGAGGTTAAATTGTGAGGCATGGAGAGGAGACAGAGGGAAAGGTGACAATTCCTTCTCGGTGATTTTTTCCTGGACAGTTTTTGTGATACAGGATCTGACTGTGTGGCCAACCCTAACAATCCTGGTAGCTAGAAAAAAACCTACATAGTAAAATTTCTTCATTAGAGTCACAGCTCAGAGGGAGTGGTGGAGAAGAAGCATTAACAATGGCTCTAAGGTTAAAAAAAATTATATTTGGTCTAGACAAATAAGGATGATATCAGAAAAACTCTCATTCCAGTCCCAGTCCTGTTTTACACTCCAGCAGATCCTCCTGAATCCATATATACCTCGATTCCCTGACACTAAAGAGAGATAATTTGATGCCTGGCTCTGAGTCTTGGGGTCCATTTGCTCATTTACCTTACCAAACTATTCCTTTAAAACCATCTCAAGTTTTTCCAATTATGTATCATTGAGCCTGTCTTCCCTGTAAATGGGACAAAGCCATAGATATTCAACCCTTAGGTATGGATTTTTTCAATTTTGTAGTCTTCAGATAATACTAAGCTCAATCAGAAGACCTGGATCTAGGCAGATAGTACAGATCTGAATCAGAAGACCATCACTGCCATCTGTGATCTGGGCAGGTCACCTCAACCACAAGGAAATTCCTGTCCCTTCCGGCAAAATAAAAACAGCCCTTACTCTACTACAGAATTTGGCAAATAAACATGTAATTGATGGCAAAGTTTTTGTAGATCATAAAGTGTTTAAGATCATGGATACATCGGCTGCTTGCTAATCTTAACCAAAGGAGCCAGAATGTAAAGGCTTCTCCCATATTTCAGAAGCAGGATGAGAGAGAAAAGAGATGATAACCCAGCTCCTCTCTCCTCTCCAGTAATGGACCACACTGATGGAATTCTTCAAGACAAATGTTTGTAGACAACATTGAAATGGAAACACCTTTTCACTCTTGCCTAAATTCTGAACAAGCAGGTGTTAATGAATGTGATGCACTGGTATAGGGGGCTAGGGTTTCTCTTCACTAAATATAACCCCCGGCATATACTACATATGCATATATACATATACTGTGTATACGTTGCAAGTGGAATAATCATCCACTTTTCTTTCATTTTTTTTTCAAAATAGAAACAGGAAAACTAACCTTTTTGTAAACAAAAATCATATGGTACATTTATGGATCCATGGAGCACTCACTAGTTCCTCTAGAAAATTTGCTCTAACCACCATTCTCTTTCCACGTTTCCATTTTTCAGAAACTTTGGAAATTCTTATGAAGTACCAATAGATATAGCTTCCCTAAAGTTATCTAATACCCTATCATGAAGGTAAGAGCTTTACAGCAAGTGTAGCACAAAATTTAAAATTATTTCAGAGCATTAATAAGGCAAAAACTGAACCCACCTAAGTTGATTTCTGAAATATCCTTCTGTTCATGAAATTCTTCATCATGTACTGTTAAAAGTAGGGAAAAAATTGTTACTAATCTTGCTGAACAAAAGAAAGTTCAGAAACACTCTATGCATTTCAATTGCTTCTTACCATTTCCCTTAGAGAGATGATTAATCTGAAAGAAAATAAACATACAGAAAATATATAACATATACTAGAATTAATATTTCTAAATATCCAAAAGAGCAGAACTCTACTTACTGATACAGCTGCTATGTGGACAACAAACAAGATGAAAGAGAGAACACAAGTGGATTTTGTCCAAACCATTGTTGCAAATGAACAGACTCACCAAAGCACACGTATGACAAATACTTTTTGGACCTTGCCCTGGCTGTCATCTTAGAAACTTTGACCCTCACATATGTACCGTGGCATTAAAAAAAGTAACCGAAGAAAATGTCATTGACCCTTTTAAGGAGAGATACCAAGTTTAACATAAAAATCTCAAGCTCCCCAGACCTGGGAAAGGTTTGAAAAGGTTAATGCTGAAATGAGCATATAAAAATCAGTAACATTTCCATACACCAGCAATATGACAGCAGCAAAAACTGCTCATATAACAGTTAAAATATCTATTTTACAATAGAAATAAAAATAATCTCTACAATAATCAAAAAGTATTTAAATCCAATAGTGAATAAACACTTTGTGGAAATATTTTAAGGCAATTATCAAAGAACACACACAAAAAAATCAGTCAAATAACAATGAAATGCCACCTAAGCTCAGATTGGCGTAAATAAAGAAGGCTGGCCAAACCAAGTGTCAGCAAGAATGTGAGGAAACAGGAAATCTTACATACTGCCTGTAGACCAGCAATCTGATGCTATCTTGTGAGTTGAAATGTGCATAGTTTATACGTTAAAAAGTCCACTTCCAGGTATATATGCTAAAGAAATACACACATATGTACACAAAGTACCATGTAACATAGTCATTGTATTTTTTGCAATAGTAAAGAATTAGAAAAATATATTCACACTGGAAGAAAAATATGGCGTATATTCAGTCATGCGCAGATAAATGTTCAGCAGCCCATTTTCAGAGGGAACAAGCCTTTATGTTTAGTGTTTGCTGATTTCCGGAGTATAAATGCCTCCACCGTGGTCAATTTCCAGCTACCAACATTATGTTACTGAATCTAGGCTGGAGAGGGGTGTGCACGATGGGCCCTACCTGCCCGAGCACAGTACTGCATGTACCTAACTCTTGTGTACAAGAGGTATGAGAATCTTTGGTGTCAGAGCAATCTTCAAGGTCCAGGCCCTGCCTGTCTCCACCTCAGACTTACTGTGTGGGCCAGTCCTGTGGTCAGAAGAGCACTTCCAGTCAGAAAAGCATTTCCTGAGGCAGAATATGGGGCTACGTGAACTATAAAACAGGAGCGTGACAGCCAGAGGCTAACCTCAGATGGGCTAAGGAGATCTGTGATGGCTTCCTTTCCACTACAGCTATAGACTGTGAGGTTGTAAGAAGGTATAGAGACCCATCTCCATGCTGTCCAACCACCGGAAGCCGCCAGTTTTCATCAAAAGAAGCTGAACTTGCCCAACAGTTAACATGGCTTACGTCAGCAAACACCATCTTATTGATTAAAAAATGGTTGGGGTGGCCTTGATTAACATCAGCTTCATGAGAATAATTGGCTCTGAGTATAGGGGAGGAAAACCCAGAAACCCAGGAGGCTTTAAGTTCTTAAATGTAATTAAAAGAATGGGCATTGTTCATTCTGGAATCAGGAAGTAGGGATTTGGGACAATGCTGTTTTGTTTTCTAAAGAAAAGGGCAATACTCTTGCCTTGATATTGTCTGGCTTAATCTCAGATGCCATCGCAGGGCTGTTGAATTCTCTCCACCTTTCCCTGCCCTCTGATATACTTTTCTCTTTCCCTTCCTTCTCAAACTTACCTAAATGACAAATCACAACAGCTTTGGAGTCATAGGGACAGGAATTTGAATCCCACTTCTGCCCCTGACTAGCAAGGCAGTTTTTGAGCACCTGCTTTCCTTGTGTAAGTTTCACAGTGGTGTCTACTTAATGGGAGTAGTATAAGGATTCAGTGAGATAACCTACGTAGAGCACATGTATTAGAGACATAGGAAGCGCTCGGGCAACTCTAGCTCTTTCCATCCACTCACACTGCCTTCTGGCAAAAGACAGGCAAGAAGAACATAGTGCTCAGCACACTTGCTCAGCCAAATGTCCACTGATGGGATCATAGGTCTTCAGCGGACATAACCTGCCCCAGGTGATTTTCTTTTTATAATCCTGACTCTGAGTGTTAATTAGTTACCAGTGATTTGCAATCCTAGACACTTTATGTCCCAGGGTGTCCAGTGAGCAGGCCTGGAGTCTTAAATCCTGGATTTGAAGAGTTTATGGCTTTGCAGTTCAAAGATAGATTAGGCACTCCACAGGTCAAGGGCCAGGCTTTATTTTCTGTACCTGCCCCAGTGTCTAGCACACAGTGGATACTTAGTAATCATGTTGGATGAAATACAGTAAAATATCATTTTCTTTGAATCTATTGGGTAGAGTGTTTTCCTTTGATCTCAGGGAGGACATCTTAGAAACTGACCAATTGAGGAAGTGGCATAAAGATTGGAAGAGAGAAGCCTTTGGCAGATAGGAAAAGGAAGGCACTACCCTGTTGTCAGGCAGGCTCCAGCCTCATAAAAGTTGAGGCCAGGACCCCCTCAAGGCTGGCAAAGTCCTATCCCTTCAGGCTCCTCTCAGGGATGTTCTCTACTACCCTCTGCTTCATCCACTTGCCACTTTTTGCTTCACTCACAGGGCTTGCCCTGAACAGATTATCAGACCATGAGCTAACCTCTGACACAACAGCCTTTGCTATTGCTTCGGGTGATCAACATTTAACAGGGGCTCAAAGGCATTTAGAGCAAGAGTTAGCAAACTTTTTCTGAAGAGGGTCAAAGAGTAAATATTTTAGGCTTTGTGGGTCATGTGGTCCTTGGAGCAACCATTTAACTCTACTGTTGTAGCAGGAGAGCAGCCATAGATGATAACATAAAGGAATGAGCATGTCTGTGTTCCAATAAAACTTTATTTACTAAGACAGATAAAGGGCCATAGTTTGCTGATTCCTGGGTTTTAGAGATCGGACACCCTAGGCAGTGGAGATTGGGATAACAACTGTAACAGAAGTAGCAGCAGCAACCGACATGTACATAGTTTTCCCTGTGGGCCAGACACTGTTCGGCGGATTTAAAGTGTATTATACATTTAATTCTCACAACAATTCCGTGAAGCAGGAAACTGCTATTATGCCTGTTTTAAAGATTCAAAAACTGACACAGAAAGATTAAGAAACCTGCCCAAAGCCACACAGCTCCTGGCAATGCTTCTAGAATACCACCTGAGAGGCAGTTTGCTCTACCTACAACTGGCCCCAGGAGCCCAGGGGTGAGACCTCCACCACCAAGCTGCCACATGCAGGCCCCATGTTCCATAGCATCCCTGTCCAGCCATTTACTAAGAAGACTCAGCCTATAGGAAAAAAGAGTTCTCAAGCTATAGCGTCATTCAAACTCCCCTGGAAAGTGTGTTAAAGTGCAGATTCCTGGGCCTGGAATTTGGAAATTCCAATTCAGGTCAGGGCTGAGCCGGGAATCTACATTTTCAATAAACACCCTCATGATTCCCATGAAGGTAGTCTGTGGAATGCCCTGTGATAAGCAGGGCTCTAGGAGGTTGATGTTAACCAGATGCTTCCACCCTGATTGTGTTTAATAGTTGGCTTACCCCCAGTTCCCTTTTTATAAGAAAACCAAAAGATCGTAGAAGCCTCCAGTTTCCTAGGGAGGACACATAAGACATTAAGAATTAGAAAGATCCTCAGTACAGAAATCTACTTCTGAGCACCTCCAGTACTAGGCTTTCTGGGATGCAGGCAACTTCATTTTGCACCAATTCCAGCGGCCTCCACTGGAGAGCAAGCAGAGGCTTCCTACTGTCCTGGGCACTGAGATCCCTGATAAGCTCCTCTTCATGTCCAGGTGGGCATTCAGTGGGTTTAGCTTCAGCTCGTCTTCCTTTATAGGACCCAAAGAGCACATGGTCACCCATATTTCATGCTGCGGGGAAGAATCAAACAGGAGGCTTACTTCATCGTTTGCCAATCCTTTTCCCACTTATTGAGCGCTCACAGAGTATTTGCCATTGAAACAGACTCAGCAGAGAGCTAAGGGAATGCTCCCTGATTTTAGGAAAAGTCTATAACCTCTGCTAATTACAGGGGTCATCACTTCCCGAGAGGCCAAGTTCAACCATGGCATCTGGGAAGAAGACCAAACACATGAGAGTTGTTGAATAAAGGGAAGCCACAGTTGGGAATAGGCTTTCCTTTGAAAGGAAATGTGATTCTAAAGAGAAAGAGGTCCAACTGTTTTCTACTATCAAATGCCAAAAACAAAACAACTGAGCAATAATTTTGATGTCTTTTATCCAAGGGAAAACAGTCCACAGATTGGGGAAGCACTGTGCCTCATAATATGCACTGGAATGCTCTTCCCAAGGCATTTGGGGCAGGAATGAATTTTACGAAGCATTAGAAGCAGCAACACAGGGCATGATCAACTGGGGTGGCATATCTGACCTTATTTAGAAAGATCAAGGATCAAGGAAATAAGTATAGATCCCCGAGTTGGCTTGGGGTTTGGGGATCGGCTGACTGGATACATTGCATTTCTGGTCAAGTGAAGCACTTACAGGATCACAGAAGTTGGGTTTACTGATGCGGCAACCTGGACAAGAGTGGCTCCATCTAGCCTTGGAAATGTATTTCAACATTACTGACCCCAAAGTTAGGGTACAAAGAAGCAAGCTTTAATTGCAAAAGGGAAATTTAATTATTAGCTACAGAGATCTTCCTGGTCATCTGAGGATTGTTGGACTCCAAAGCGTTTTAAGAAGGGAGACAGTGTTAGTCATGGAGAGTAATGCCAAAGCTGCAGGCTGGGGTGAGGCAAGCACCAAAAGATGAAATTCTTCAGAAAGAGATGATGGAGAAAGAATGGGTGGGGCTTGGTTTGAGGATTTTTCTTTGTCCTGGGAGAAGTCATTCAGTTTTGAGGTCATTTAATGGAAACAAGCTGATGGGAAGTCACACGTGTAACTTAACTCAGAGAAGAAGAAGGCTAACCCTCCTGGAAAACAAATGCAAATTATAATTCCATTTCCCCTTGAAAACCACAAAATTGTTTGGGGGACAGCAGATTCTTTCATGCAAGTGGCCAGCAGCTCGGGTCAGGGCCAGCTGCATTACCTGACACCTTAATGAGAGTCTTGAGTCAGCACAGCGGGTAGGTAATGAGAGGGCCTGTGTGGCAGCATTATTGGAAATTCCAAAGGTCATTAGTCAAAGTAAGTAGACTAGCTAAGAAGTCGTCTTGAATTACCAGCAAGTCTGCTCACATTCACATGCTGAATCAAATTTGTAAATAGAAATTCATCTTTTCCTTTTTTTAAGATTTTATTTATTTGACAGAGAGAAACGCAGCCAGAGAGGGAACACAAGCAGGGGAGTGAGAGAGGGAGAAGCAGGCTTCCTGCCGAGCAGGGAGCCCGATGTGGGACTCGATCCTGGGTCTCCAGGATCATGACCTAAGCTGAAGGCAGTTGCTTAACCAACTGAGCCACGCAGGTGCCCCAGAAATTCATCTTCTACTCACTATTGGTGAGAGCTGAAAGACTACTGGGGCAGCCACTTTGCAAAACACACAAGTGAGGACAGCTGTGCACAAACAGGAAAGCAAGGACACCAGTCACTGATGGCCTGTGAATGGATGGGCTCAGTGACTCTGCATAACAGGAAGGGAAGAACACTGGGAACCCTTGGATTTTTCAGCTGAATTTCTGGGACAAGCAGTTTGCTAACTGCCTACAAAGTTTCCTACCTTGAATGCCATTTCTTCTTATGTGAATAATAACAATTATTATGATAGTAACCAGAGGACCTGGTAGGCACTTAGGACCTGGTAGGTCCTGTGTAAGATGCTTTACAGAAGCCATTTCATTAAATTCCCGTAACAATCCCACAAGGTAAGAATTACTGTCCTCATTTTATAAGACTGAACTCAGAAAGGTTGTGTATGGTACCCAGAACCTGAAAAATATCAAAATGAGTTTAATGTTGTGGTTCTCTCTTTCCAGGACAGTCTCCCTTCTCACTTGATTAGCTAGACTTCTGTACTGGGTTCATTCATTCATTTGTTCATCCACACATTTGCCCACAAATTTTTTATTGAGCATGTCCTCTGTGCTAGGCATTGTGTTAGGCACTGGGGAGACAGCCATGAACCAGACAGGCACTTTCTTTGCCCCATGGAGCTTAGATAGAGGTGAATATCACTGGGAGGTTGTCAAACATCCCTCAACATGTTAGTAGATCCCAAAGTAAAGATGGCTCTAAGGTAAACAGATGAACAGATGAATGGATCAAAGGTAAACAGATTGTGATGTATTCATAGATCACAATAGACTTCTACTGAAATAAAATAGAATGGACAATGAAATACTGCCACCATGGAATACTACGAAGCAATAAAAAACAATTGGACTACTGGCACACACAACAACATGGATAAATCCCAAAAGTGCTATGCTAAGCTCTCAAAGTCAGATGCAAGGCCAGATGCTGTATGATTCCACTTATATCAAACCTCAGAAAAGGTACAACCATAGTAACAGAACCCAATTCGCCAGTTGCCAGGGACCAAAGGGTGGGAATAGAAGGAGACTAACTACCAAGGACAAAAAGAAACTTGTGAGATCATGAAAATATTCTGCATCTTGTGCTGGTGGTTATGTAACTGTATAAATTGTCAAAAAACAAGGGAGACTGTATGCTTGAAATTAGTAGGTTTTATTGTATGTAAATTATATCAGTACAACAGACTTAAAAAAATCAGGAACTCTGGGGTTTCCATCCCACCTCTTCTATGAATATATTAGATAGCATTCGGCAAAATACTCAATCTATGTTTTGGTTTATGCTTTTATAATATGGGGCTAGTGAGATTTGTTCTGCCTCTTTTATTACTATGTCAAGAGAATTTTAAATATGGAGAAATGTTTTCCTATGTATCAAATGCTTTGTAAAGATGTACTTTAACTGTTACTGCTTCTGCACTGAGACCTACGCTATCTCATATCAGAGGCTTAGAATGAATTTAATTTCATAGGTTTCATAACAGCTTGGGTTTTGATTTTATAAGAAGAGCAACTTCTGAGGCTCAGCTAAGGTTTCATGGTTCTGGGTGCACATGTTTTAGAGAAGACCCAGCCATCTGCTTTGGATTTGGACCATCAAGTGGCTGAGCAAATAGAAACAATATATTCCAAAGCTTTTTCCCCAATCACCACACATCCCTACATGATTACCAAGTCCGTGTCTCCTGTCTGGCCAGATGAGAGGCAAATGCTGAGGGTGGACCCATGGATTCTGGTCACAAAACCAAATAAGCAATTCATGTCTGGCTGTATGTTTAGAAAAGCTCTTGATTCTTATCCAGGGATTTCTTTCTTTACTGCCAGCTATTTTCCTGAAGAAACGGGAATATTCTTAATTCTGCAAGCAATGCTCATGCTACTCTTTTTTATTTTATTTTATTTATTTTTCAGTTTAGACTGATTTCATAATTCTGCACACTAAGAAGAAACATGAGTAGCACAGAAATCCAGCTTGATATACTAACCATCCAGCTGGTATTTGACCCAGTTACCAACATGCACTCGGGTCCACGGTGGATGCCGAGGACAAAACCAAGAAGAATATTGCACATTTTTGTCCTCAAAGCCCTTAAGTTTAACTTTTCATGAGAGTTCAGCATTTTCATTACAGGATCAGAAAAAAATATTTACAGTGTAATAACATGCCTATTATGGAGTATTGAATATTTAAAATTTAAAAGACATTAAAAAGAGAAGAAAAATCACCACAAATCCCACTTTTGACATATAGTCAGTTACATTTCATTTTTAAAACTAACATACACATATTTCACAATAATATAAATTTTTATTTACTTAAATTTTGGTCATTTAGTCTTTCAAGAATACAGTGAGTTAGAATGTCATCTATTTTTCCCAAATTATCCTTCTTGAGAATGTTTATCAACACTCACTCTTCCTTCCACAGGCTCTCACCAATGCCCTGCCCCACCAAAAAACTGGGGACCCTCATATGCCTCATCTTTTTAAGAATAACATTTTCTTATAAGATTAATTAATATTTTATTAATAAACTTAGTACATATTCAATATAAAAAATTCAAAAACACTATAGGAAAATGTTAACTTTAATCCCACTACCCAAAATAATCATTTTTAGGATCTTGGTATCTGTCCTAGAATTTTCTCTATGCTTTCCTCCCCATCATATAAATGCTAGATATATTACATTCATAGCCTGGCTTATAAATGTTTCCCCGTGTCAGTAGATATTCTTTATGCTTTTCAGGGGCTACATATAATTCCACTGAATGGATATATTGGATTTAACTTACCAAGTCTGTGTTGTGGATATGCAGGTTATTTTCAGTTGAGTTTGCTTATCACAGTCAATGCTACAGTAAAAACCTTTGTATTTGATGGGGCGCCTGGGTGGCTCAGTTGGTTAAGCAATTGCTTTCAGCTCAGGTCATGATCCTGGAGCCCTGGGATCGAGCCCCACATCGGGCTTCCTGCTTGGCGGGAAGCCTGCTTCTCCCTCTCTCAGTCCCTCTGCTTGTGTCCCCTCTCTGGCTGTGTTTCTCTCTGTCAAATAAATAAATAAAATCTTAAAAAAAAAAAAAAACAAAACTTTGTATTTGCAATTATGTGTTCTTTACATTATTGCCTTAGAACAAATTCCAATAAGTGGAATTATGAATCAAATGTATTAAGCTGTTTTGTTTTTTAAAGGAATGTAATTTTAAAATAATCTCTCATTTCCCCACCCTCTGAGAGCATGTCACAAAGGTGAAGGTGGTTTGAAGTCCTTTAGCCAAAGACCCTAAGAATGCAGAATTAACTCTTTAAGAAGGACACAGGATAGGACTTTTTAAGGCAGCACAGGAAGATCCTGAACTCACCTCCTCCTGCAGACACATTGAATCTACAACTACATATGGATCCATTCCCTCTGTAAAAGACTTAAAAACTAGCAGAACAGCTCCTCCCAACAGTTAAAGTGCTACATCCGGATGGGTAGGAGTGACAGAGAAAAAGTCTCATCTAAAACCCTATCCACAATGTGGCAACCCACAATCAGGAGGGGTCTCACAAATTCAGAGCTTCTTCCTGAGAACTGAGGGATTCATGCTCCAACCCTTGGGACCTGAGTCCCCCGAAATGTCTGACTTTGAAAACCAGACTCACTCGCCCCAGAGACCAGTGCAAAAGCAGCCCTTTGACCAGATTATATGTGAAGGAGATTCGTTTGCTAATCTTAAAACATCTTCTAAAGGAGCAGAAGCCTGATGATGCTCTCTCTAGGGACGGGAGCACCGGCAGGAATCATTTCTGTGCTGTCCCTCTCGATAGTGACAGTGGGCGTGCCCCAGCCCTGCACTCTCCCACAACCTTGTTAGAGGTGGTGGGCACTCACAGCCCACACAGGGACTGTTCCTTGATTACCTGGCTCTGATAATCAAGGTGCTTGTGTTCCTGAGTCCCAAGGGACTGTAGCTGTAATTAGAGAGTTTTTGACAGGTTAACACGCCAGAGCACTACATAAGCAGCAGACTAAAAATATACCCCCTTTTCTATGAAAAAGGCACCTATACTTGTCTTAGAGCTTTAGCCTAAGAGGTAGAACTCGGGTTTTCCAGATACCTAGAGGTTATGGAGGAACTCTCAGGGAATATAGGCTGGGAAATGCCATGTTTGGGTTCTTCTGTGGCCTTGCTTCAGCTCCAGGTATCTCCTAAAAAGGAGCTATTCACCCACAGGGTGCCCCAAGATCTCTGGCCTGGAGGCCAGCAGGGATTACTGCTGCAGTCTCACAGTACTGTATATATTTGCATACTTTAAAAGATTCTGCTAAAGTCTGACTTCCAATCAACCTGAAACTAGGTGCCGACTGAGCTACACTGTGCCCTCCCCTTGGAAAAATTGACTGGTCTTGGCCCATCCTCAACAACTGGGACCTATCAAGACAAATCAAGCTGCTTAGATAATCCAAAGGTTTAAGTCACAACCAAGAGCTAGGGCAAAGTTGAAAGATAAGCCTCATCTCCTCTACAAGGCCACTCCTTAAAGAATGAGAGACTTAGCTGTTTTGCCTAATATATAGAACTAAACACAGAGAGAATAGCAAGATGAGGAAACAGAGGAATATGTTCCAAATGAAAGAATCAGACAAAATCTCAAGAAAAAGCCATAATGCAACAGAGATTATCAATTTATCTGATAAAGAGTTTAAAGCAATGGTCATAAAATTGTTTACTGAACTTGAGAGAAAAATGGATAAATACAGTGAGAAGTTCAACCAGGATAGAAAATATAAGAAAGTAGCAAGCAGAAATGCCAAACTGAAGAATACAATAACCTTACCAAAAACTACACTAGGAATGTTTAATAGCTGATGGGTGAAGCAGAGAAAGGATAAGTTACCTAGAATGCAAGGCAATGGAACTGAGCCAAACAGAGCAGCAGAAAGGAAAAAAAAAAAAAAAACTGAATGAAGATAGCTTAAGTGACCTATAGGAAAACATCAAGCAGAATAACATTTGCATTATAGGGTTCCCAGAAGGAGAAGAAAAAGAGAAAGGGATAGAAAGCTTTCATGAAGAAATAATTCCTGAAAACTTCCCTCAGTTGGGGAAGGCAACAGACATCCAGATCTAGGAATGCCAGAAAGTTCCAAATAAGATGGACCTAAAACAATTCACATAAGGACACATTATAATTAAAATGTTTAAAATTAAAGAGAGGATATTAAAAGCAGCAAGAGAAAAGCTTGTTACACACAAAGCAGCTGCCCTAAGACTCTCAGCAGAGTTTTCAGTTGAGATGTTGCAGGGCAGAGGAATGGCAGGATGTACTCAAAGTGCTGAAAGGGAAAAACTTCCAACAGAGAAGATTCTACTTGGAAACATTATCATTCAGATAATTGAAGAAGAGATAGAGCTTTCCAGATAAGCAAAAGCTAAAGGAGTTTATTACCATTAAACTGGCCTTACAAGAAATGTTAAAGGTGGGGGTGGGGGGGTGGGGAGGGAGCACGATGGCAGAGGAGTA